>JAHWFP010215460.1:48898-68985 GCA_023313725.1 Lithobius niger
CATGGGAACTGTTTCACACTTTCGTTTGGTGGCAAAGTGTATTCCTTACAGCAAAGAATCTGACCATTCTACTTTGAGTGATAGAAATATCGAGTAAACAAATAATGCTCAAACTCAAAAATGTCAATACTCATCACATCAGTATTGCGAATTTTCGATAGGCATTACCCAAAAATTAAATATTTTCAGTCCTCCTATGTTCGTCAGGCAACAAGAAACATGTGAACTACAGTCTACATAATTGCATGCACTCTTCTACATGAATCGAATTCAATCGAGGACAATTCAAACTTGACACGTCTGTGGCCCTCTGTGCTGCGGAAGCCATTTAAAGGGGAGTTGTTCTCCAAACCTTCTGCTGACGAGGTATTTAATAGCAGGAAAGGATGGCCCATGGAGATTCATGAGGGGTTGCCCTGTCAATAACTTATGTTCGATAGCAATTGACTCTAACCCCCTCAAGTGTCTGCCATTTTTGGAATGGGACACTAGGAGGGTTGATGTTTTGTCCCATGCTATCTTGTGAGCAGTGCCCATGTTGTGGGTTGCGATTCTGCTGGTAACCACTCTGTTATGGGCATCCGCCATGTGTTGCTTTACTCTTTCAACTACGCCCTTGCGTGTCTCCCCAATATATACTTTATCGCACTCACCACATGGGACTCGATACACTCCTTCAGGAGTATTGTGGACAGTCCGCAAATCACTTTCCATCTCTATTTTCTCTAGAGACCGGACGTTTTTCACTACTTCCTGTCGATTCGGTTTGTTTAGCAAGGACTTTAAATTCCTACTATTCCTAAAAAAACTATTCAAAACCCTTCTTTTGGAGCACGTTCTGAATGTTCTCACTCACTCCTCTCAAACAGGTGAGCCCTACTCGCTTGTTCTCGTTTCGTTTCTCAGGTCTGGGTTCTTCTACGGTGATGTGATCGCATTTCTCGTCCATCTTTTTAGATTTTACAATCCCAAAAGCCTTTTTTATCAATGTGCTTAACATTCCTGGTGGAAAACCCAAATCAATAAATTTCCCTTTCGATGCAAAAACTCCAAAACACCAGTATTACCTGGTTGATTTTGGTTTCTACTGCATGCTGAAAATATAATTGCCTTTTTTAAAGCATTCTGTTCTCCTAATGCTGTTTTATCTAGAGAAATTAAATTGAAGATATCCTTCCGTGTTGCTACCTACTGTGCATCCTACTGCACAGCCTCCTCATATATAAACCGAAGTAGAGCGCAATTGCTCACCTTTTCGGACCTCATAGTGCCCATATGGCGACATGAGGGGAGGAGGGTGGGAAGCAAGGTAATTATATTTTCAGCAGGCAATAGAAACCAAAATCAACCAGATAATACTGGTATTTTGGAGTTTCTAGTTACCGTCAAAATATGCGTTACCTTTTTAAAGCATTCCACAGACTTTGTCACGGCGGTGGGCGCCATATGACTAAGTACCCTCAGGTAGCGACCGATTCCCTACACAGAAACGTTAGTGTGAAAAGGGGCGTTTTATTAGAGAACGCGTTGAGCGGCTACAAAGGACCCATGAGATAGAGTCCGTCTGCATGATACGACATATCCCGGAGGTAATTGGAAGTGAAAACAGTGGGACTGCGCCAGGATGCTGCTTGCATGATGTCAGAAATCGGGACGTTACTGTAGTGTGCCCATGAAGCTAACATGGCACGAAGTTCATGTGCCGTGACGCGAATACCTTCATTTGCACAATTGATATCGAGAGCCTCGTAGGCTTGAACGATGACAGTCTTGATCTTGAGCCATGTTGCAATCATTCTGGTGGAGGTTGTATTGGTTTTAATGTTGAAGGGTATAAATAGTTGAGTTCGGTCCCTTCGGATTGGTTTGGATGCTTTGAGATAAAAACGGACAGCTCGTACTGGACAAAGTGCCCTTTCCTGGTCATCACCCAGAATGTTGTATACAGAAGGGATAATGAAAGGTCGAGTTTGTTCATTAGGTTTCTGCGTTTTTGCCTAAAAAGCAGCATGTGGAGTAACGGTAACGCCGGTGTAATCGTCCAGAAAGAAGCAATCAGAGGCTGTTGCGGACAAAGCTTGGAGTTCTCCGCAACGCAAGCATGCAGCCAAGGCAACAAGGAACACAGTTTTCCTGGTAAGATGGCTAAGCTGACAGGTCCCCATGGGTTCATAGGGGGGAGCGAGTAATGCGGAGAGGATGATAGAGTGGTCCCAGTCGGGAAATTGTCGTCGAAGTCGTGGTCTGTCAAGTTGGAAAGAGTGAATTAGGGAGGAAATCCGGTAATTGATAAGAAGTTCACTGTTTGCCTGCGGCCTTAAAAACTGCATTTAGGGCCGATCGGTAAACGCTTGCAGATCCTCGTAGATCCTCGAGGATTGCAGATCCTCGTAAACCACTCTTGAAGAGCGAAGTTAGGAATCGGAGCAAGTCAGCCGTAAGGGGATCGACTGGATTAACTTGTTCCTTGATACACCAATGAAGCCAGCTTTTCCAATGGCTGTCGTAAATTCTGTTGGTAGAGGATCTGACAGTACGAGAAGCGATGCGAACGGCCTCGTCTTCAAAAATGCCTGTTGCTTGGAGAAGTTGGGCAATAGTAGCCACCCGTGAAGTCGAAGCGCTTGAGGATTCGGGTGAAGGATCGATTCCCTGGCCTGGGATAACAGGTTCGGTGTGAGAGGTAGTGCCCTTGGTAGGTCGATGAGTAAGCTCAGGAGCAGAGGGAACCATGCTGCTACAGGCCAATCCGGGGCAATGAGGATGAATCGGACTTTTGAGTTGGCCATTTTGCGGAGAACCAAGGGTAACAGGCGTGGGGGAGGGAATGCGTAGGCGAATAGGTGATTCCAATCGAGGGTGAGAGCATCTGTTGCCCATGCTCGAGGATCAGAAATCGGACTGACGAAGTGGGGAAGTCTGGCATTGAACCTCGTGGCGAACAGGTCTAACATTGGGCAATCCCAGGTGGTGAACAGGGCGTTGCAAATAGCGGAGTGAAGTGTCCATTCGTCGGTTGGTAGCGTGAGGCGAGAAAGGGAATCGGCGATTACATCCAGGCTGCCAGGTATATGAAGGAGAAGTAGACAAATCTGGTGTTGAACACAAAATCGGAAGATTTGGGACGTAAGATGATGGAGGGACCGGGAACAGGTCCCGCCGCCCTTCCGTAGATATGCACCCGCGGTTGTGTTGTCGATGTGAGCTTGAGCTATGCGTCCGGAGCCATAAGGCTGGAAATGTTGGAGACTGTTGAGGACTGCTCGTAGTTCCAAGATGTTGATATGCCCGGTTGTTTCGGTCTCCCATGTGTTGGAGACGGTCATGATGCCGATGTCATGCTGCCCATCCCACAAGGGATGCATCTGTGAACAGATGGACTTGGGAAACTGGTTGGTGAAGGGGAACCGATGCAGTAAGGTTCGTGGCATCGAGCCACCAGTTGATTGTGTCGAATGGAAAGGAGGGATCGATCTTTTGAGGTGGCAAAGGCAGCGCTTTCTGGGGATTGCCCCATTGTAGTAATCGGTAATGGTGGAGCGGACGTGCGATCCACCTGCCGCAGGGGACCAGATCTGCGAAGGATTCGATAATACCTATGATGGATGCAAGACCCCGGAAGGTGTGGAGAGGTTGACGGAGGAATGAACGAAGAGCAAGAAGGTGGTTGCTGATTCGTTCTGGTGACGGCATTACAGACACTCGAACGAGATCGAAGAATACCACTAGAAACAAGAAGGACTGAGCCGGTTGCAGTCTTGATTTCAGTAAATTGATGCCTAGGCCTAAACGGTGAAAAAGAGACACGATGATTTGGACGTTGGTAGTGAGGTTTGCAGGGCTGGGATGGGGAAGGAGACAGTCGTCGAGAAAGGCATGAATTCGAATGCCTTGTTGGTGGAGATGAGCAAGGACGGGTCGTAGCACGAGGGTAAATATCCGAGGACCTGCGTTCAAACCGAACGGGAGACAGAGAAATTTGTAAACGGCTCCGTCGTGAAGAAACCGAAATAGGTAGCGGACAGAGACATGAAGGGGAATGTGAAGGTATGCGTCTGCCAAATCCAGCGAAATTGTCCAATCCCCTGGAAGCAATGAATCCCGTATGGACGAGACCTTTTCCATTTAGAAATGAGGATTTATAATGAACCGATTGAGGGGACGCAGATTGAAGATTAGGCGAGAGCCGCCAGTTTTCTTGTTGCAAAGAAAAATGTTGCTGTAAAATCCAGAGCTGATGGGTGGTGGTACAAGCCAAATTGCGGCTTTGTGAAGTAATGAAAGATTTTCTGTGCGAAGAGGAATCGGGGCGTATGGTTCCGATCCCCATGGTGGGCTGTGGAGTTAACGAGGAACCAAGAATTTTGGTTTGAAGCGGTCCAAAATAATGGAGAGGATGACTGGATCCATGGTTATTGATTGCCAAGCTTTGGCGTAGAAACGAAGCCCCCCCCCCCCTCCCACAACTTGTGGAGGAGGGGCAATGTCAATAGGAATTGAGATTTCGAGTACGGGATTGGGAAGATGACTGCCGTCATCAGCGATCCGGGTTAGAGGATCGTCCCAGGTATCGTTCACGCCCACGTCCCTGGGACTGTTGTGGAAAGGGGGACGATGATCGTGGGACGCGTGCCGGTGGAATCATTGGTTCTTTGCTCGGTCCCCAGTCGTCCTTGGGAGGATCACTGTGGGACGGAACCGAAGGACGGTAACGTCGAAGGGACCGGCCTTTGTTGGGTCGTGGCTTGCGAGAAACATCTAAATGAGGCGCAACTTTGGGTATAAGGCTACGGACCAAGCATTCGGACTCATGAATTCGCAAAAGGTGACGAGTGGAATCACGAATGTTGGGAGACGTATTAAGGGCAACTTCACGTAGAAGTAACGTTGAGGTGAAAAGGGCCCACGTGAACCAATTCATAGCATGATAGGTTGCAAAACAGCTTTTCTTGAAAACCTGGTTAATGAGAAAACCGAGTTGCTTGGTGTCATCAGGGGGATCGGTGTAAAGGTGTTCGCAGAGAGCGTTGGCGGCCGTACTTAGTACATCTGCTTGTGAGGCAGCGCGGAGGCCAAGACGAAGAAGGCGGTTGTTGTCACGGAGGACATAAACGGGAACCGCAGCTCGGCAAGGAAGGAATAAAGCTGAACCAAAGTCGAGTTTAGCGTCTGCAGTGAGGAACTCTGACTCAGGGTATGTGTTGAAGTTGCGTGGGTTAGCGGTTCCTTCTCCAATGGGACGAAAGAAAAAGGTTTCATGACCTAGTCTGGGAGGTGGTGGTTCCTTATCTAGTTCAAGGGGTGATCCGTTACCCAAGATAATACCACCATTGCGTAGCAGGGTAGTGAGTAACGTAGTCAATTGTCCTAGTAATGGTGGCTGATGAGGGGTTTGGTCGCGTAGACCAAACCCATAGCCTGTAGCAAGTCCCCGGTTCTTGCCGATGGGATCGGGAACATTCTTGCGTTCGTATAGGAAACAATCGGGAACGATGCCTTCGACTGTTTTAAGTCGGCTAACGGGATGTCAGCAGGATCGGGGTGTCCTAGAAACGGTGGTTCCTGATCCGGATGGGAACGGTCCGCCGAGTAATAGGAATCGTGTACAGTACCGCCGTGAGACGGGAAGGAACCGCTGGTAACGGAGGATCGATTACCCTATGAGAGGGACCGGCGTCGTCCCTCTCAAAATTAAACACAAAAAAAAGTTGCTCTTGACCACCAACTTCCTGACTTGCCTATAGACTTGCCACTCTATCTCTGAATTTAGGACTGCATTTTATCACTAAGCATGATGTAACTTTCCATCAGGGTGGAGTGAAGCACCTCACTGAGGCTAGGGTTTCCCTGCAATTCACGATCTGCCTACACGATGTCCAACTGGTATTATTAAAAAAAAAGGATTTTTAGAGAAATTTTCATCTGATACCCCTACTACAAAAGCATAGTTGGCCAATTTGAACTTTGTTTATAAGCTTTATCTGCCTTTGGAGGTAAGGTTCATCACAATTTTTATTTACCTTTTTTTGCAATCTCACCAAAAATTAACCGACTTTATTCAAATGCACCAATTTAATAGTTTTCACAATAGCTTCTGAATGGGATCACTGTCAAAACGGTACTGCAAGAAGTTCTGAAATTCTTTTATCAAAAACGGGATGGCAGTAAAAAAAAAAAATAAGACCCACTAAGACCAAAAAATTTTCTCACAAAGTCACAAAACTGGAACTTGTTATTATTGTTCCTTCAATGTGAAATAGAGCTCGTAAAGCTAAAACTGGCCAAGCTTTGATCTTTTTTTCCTGAACGACTTGAGGAAAAATTTTCAGGTGCACCAAATAAAGAGTACCACGATAATGAAAATAATTACACAAGGGATCTCAAAAGTCGGACAACACCCCAACTAAACAATGTTGGTCCAATTGGTGCAAGAAAATGATCCTTTGGGAGCCGTTACTAACAAAAGAAACATACACGTTGATGGAATGTAAATTCCCGGGGTTCATTAGCGTGTGCTGGAAAGGAACAACAAAAAGGAAAGGCAAACACACTCACACAAATACACAACAGAACAGGGACGCGCACAGGCCCCCGATAGGGCAGGAGCAAACGTTTTTCTGGGGACTTTTTTTTTGGTGTTTTTTAACCTCTATTTGTGGGACTTTAACCATTTCTGCCCCTCTTTGCACCACTTTCTTAGCCATTATTGTCCCTTTTTTTGCAATTTTTAGGCTCTTTTACACCACCGCTCCACACACTTTTTAGAAAAAAGGGGCACTTTGCCATGAGGGTAGGGACTAGAGGCCCCTCCCCGTGTGCATGTCCTTGTCACAGAAGAACATCTCAGCAAACAGTTTCTTCGGCTGGTACTCGCAAACCTAATTGTCGGTTGGCGGCCCACAACATTTTCAGCTGTCAACCGCCATTTAGGTTTGCAAGTACCAACCCAAAACTGTTTGCTGAGATGGTCTTCTCATTTTAGTTTTTTTTTACCGATGTAACATTTGATCCCCCCCCCCCCACACCACCCCTTTTCCATTGGAAATTTTTTATGTCACCCCCACCAGAGGCTTCCCCAGGTGGGTCCCAGAAATTTGAAGAACATGTGTATTCCTTTTAATATCAATTAGCTCTCACCCACAAAGATCTCTAGAAAGACTGTTTGAGACGTTGTTTGGGCTCGTCAGTAGAGAATACTTTGTGGAGGAGAGCTAGGCTATGCTTGCTTTCGTTTCGTTTCGCTTGCTTTCGCTTTCGCTTGCTTTCATTTCGCCCTTGTATTCCTCTTGTCAATGATGATTCCAGAAGTCTCATTTTCCTACACCAGTTGGACAAAAAATGATTGGGGGGGGGGGGGGGCAGACTTTTGAGACAGTCTGCATTTGCTTCCTTTTGTTCACACTGTTTCATAAAATACGATTCACCTTATTTTTAGTATTAATAAACAAAAGTGCAATTTGAAATATTACGAGTAAGGGTCTTAAAAGTCAAAAGATCTACAAGGAACACGGACAAGCTTTGACAGCAAGGGTCTAGGTGTAAAATTTTGTCAGTACGAGGCTGGTAAGCATTACACCATGGCAGCACGGTGGTTAGCTTAATGATTTATCAGAAATGTATGTCACAAATAAAGGGGTGTATCATACGCATGAAACTGATGAAAAACTTCCATATGAACATATGTCAGGAAATGCCTCCTTATTACGAAATTTCTCCTTTCCGAGATAGATGTGCACATTCAAGATCCAGGAAGAAAGTGACCTGCCCCCCCCCGTTCAGTAGCTCTAGAGCACCACAGTCATGGAGAAAAATGGGTTAGCCTAAATTATTTGATTTGAATTGTGCAGTGAGGAAGCAGGAAGGTACAAAAAGTTGCAAACCAAATTATGCTTACTAAATAGGAGAACTGGACTCGATACTCGACTCTTGCTGCGACCTCGGCTCGAATTAAAATTACTCTACATGACCACGCTAGTTTTAAGTTACCAAATGTTTAATGCACTGCAGAACTGCTGAGATACAGTAATGGTACCTCGCTCAACAACTCTGGCATGCCTGATAAGAATGCATTGTACGATAGTAACATTGTAACATTGTACGATCAAATAAGTAATGCTACTACAACAAATATAACAGGGCATAGCAGTCGATTCTTTTTTCACTGCGTTGCTAACTGGATAGAATATCTTACAGCAAATGCCTGCGAGTTTGGCTTACCTCCATCAGCGGAAGAATTTGTTTGGCGTAGCGTCCCGTGAACCGTTTTCTGGCAATCATAAATTCACCGACGCAACCTTGAAAGATATCAAGGCCTAGCGTGAACAGTTTAGGTAGCTCCTCCAACAGTTGAGCGTTCAGGGCTTCGTAGGTATTCTTCATTAGCTGTTGTTCTTCACTAAGCTGCAAAGAGATAAAAAAAAAATACAACCCATTACGGTAATTTTGTAAACAAAAGTATATGCGTGTACACAAGTTGTGGAAGACTCGCTCATCAGTGTGCAAACCATTAAGCTGCCTTCCTCCCTCCCCATAAATTAAATCGTATTTATTTAAATTCAGTGAAAAGGAATTTAGCTGACAATTGTATGCAGATTTTGATATCTAAATAAATAAACTCTCAAATTCTCAAGTTCTCCAAAAACACATCCCTTCTAAATTTAGTTTAGCTTAAGTAGTATTTTGGTGTATTTTCAGTTCTATTAAAATGAAAATTACCATTCTAGCTTTGGAGATGTCTTTGTTTTTCTCCATCTTCAACGAACTGCTGTCATAATCCAATAATTTGTCATGCCGCTTGTCTATAAGTTTTGTTGGGCCTTGGAATGTTCTCAGCAGTTCGGTTAACGGACCCACAACACGTTTGGCGACAGCATTTTTCTGAAAAAATAAGAGAACGCATCTAGTTTAGCGTCACAGCTAATACAAAGTAACGGATTATGATGAACTAGTTGTGCCCGGCTTAACATACGCCAGTCGTAGGAAGACTTCTGGTCACACTGCCCTGTTTGTTGTTGCACTGGGATTTTCGTCTGTCTGTAGGGGGCCCATAGATTCATAGCCCATAGTTTTCTGCCAACAATGAATGCAGTAATATTTTGTTTGTTACTGATTGTTGCCTGCCGCTCGCCATTTTCCATTGCCATCGGACAAAGAATGAACATGCATCCCCTTTTTCATTGGCGCCTTGGAAAGAATGAACATGCTATCCTTTTTCATTTCTGCCTTGGAAAGAATGAATATGCTGGCCCTACTATTTAATTTACTGCATTTCGATTGGTTGTCACAATGACTGCCTATCGCCGTTCACAGCGTCGCCTATACTCAGGCTTTAGTAAAATATAAACTCACAAATTGTAAGTTTCTAGGGTTAAATCATAGTCACGACTATACATGTAACGTCAAGATTTTTTTTAAATAATGTAACCAATGTTTGTGTATCATTAATTTGATTTTGTTGGCCCAATCAGATTTACACTTTGATTTCCTGCTAAGTTAATTTTTTAAATACAAAAATACACGCTAAGCACAGTGTGATTCACAACCACGGCACATGCACACTTTCGAGACACAAGTATCTTTAACAACGACCGAAGCCATCTATGTTAAATGTATCAAACAGGAAGAGATTTTTCCGTCGTTCCCAGTTGATCGTTACACAAAGGTTTTGTTCTGCATTATGAATTACATAAATAGCTTTACTGCTTAGGGAAAGACGCTCTTTGATAACACTTAAATGTTAATATTTTATTTATCCATCCTGTATAAAATACGTCCACACACTCCTTTAAGAGTGTTCTATTTTACATATTCAGCAGCAAGCACCCAACTTGCAACTTGAAGTTACCGGAAATGATTATAACTGTGAAATTCTTCCAATTCATGGTGGCAATGGCGAAAAGAAATACAAATTGAAACAACATAACGGGGGTGATGTGAACACGTTCGTTTCCAAAAGTGATACGACAAGATGGCGGCACTGCTAGCATTAATAAGGAATGCACAGCAGCCGCCCCCCCGCCCCCCCCCCTTTGGTGAGATCAAAATGGAACTGAACTATTTGACAAATAATTGAATTATTGATAGCAACTATGCGACAAATTACCCTGAACTTCGGAAAACATTATGTTGGAATTTTGTAGTCTCTTCAAACACTTCACAAACAAGTTTGGTAAGTATCTGTTTGTCAAAAATTTGCCAAATTCGGTATTTGTCAATTGTTTGAACATACAGCGTACAAAATTCCAAAATAGAATTATTTTAATTTTTAAAATAATTACAATTTATTGTTTAATTCCAACATAAATTATTTTAATTTGGGTAATGAAAGGCATAAAATAAGCGATTTTAGCACATATTACTAAAGGAAAGTATTTTGCACATGGCAAGAAACATTGAAATCACAGGCTACAGTTATTCATACGCGTACGACCTTGAATAAGTAATTCTATATATTTCTTGTTTACATGTACTTTAAAGTTACATTTATACCCAAGGTTTTTTCCCCTGAATCCTGATAAAACACAGGTTTCCCGATTGAAAAACTTGAGTTTTTCCTAACCCTGCAATTAATGTTCAATAGTTCCCATCCATAGGCTATCCAGTATCCACTAAAAACTTTAACACAACAGCAAATTTTATTAGCTAGAAAAACCCCTAAAACAATTATTCATATTTGCAAAACAAAACAAACAAGTCACGTCAAAATACCCTTATCACATCATCCATCAAAATAACCTACTTTTTTTTCCCTTGCTGTTAGCTGGATTTAAAGTCCTCTTATTAGAACCGTTACTACAAAATTCTTAAAATTAAATAAGCATGGCAACTGCGGGTATGTAATTAATTTTACGCCTTAAGATCCAATTAAGTACGATGTATTAGCGGATTAGGACAAGCGATGCTTAATCTCCATAAATCAAGCTTTGTCACACCAACTGGAGACTTGTGTACATTTTTTGGAAGCTTACCCAATTTGTTCCAGGTGCTGAGTTCAAGCTTTTTGCTAACGCATTAGTTCTAGCGATGACGACAACGACCACACACCAAAAAAAAAAAGGCAAGCCAACCAACCACTTAAGCTTTCATTAACGAAAACATTTTTTTTTATTTCCAAAGGAAGTTCATCTACCAGCTCAGTGACACTGATTAGAAAATATTTATAGTGCCTAGAAAACAAATTGTAATGTTAAGTCAGAGTGGAAGGTGTTTGAGAGATAGGCTGCTACAATTTGTCGCTAATTGTATGAAAAAATTTCCAAGATAAGAATAGTTTCATGAACCATGAAAATATAGAAAATAAAATAAAAAATAATAAAATAAAAAACACGTTCCGGATAAAACTGCATTCCGGATGCTTATTACTTCAGCTTGTTATCGGAAGCAAGAAAAGTTAAACAGTGTCAGCACCATACACAGAGCATATTTACCTAAAAATTAATGGTTGGAGGGGGAGGATATTTAGCCTCGTGGTGATATTTTTTAGAACTTTTGTTTTGTTAATTTCCTCTTTTTTTGTGAGAAGAATGCGGGGAAATAAACACAAATAAACAAAACCACAAAACTGGCAGACAGAACCCAATAATACACTCATAACTCTTCCTCTTAAACTGAGCAATTTACATCGATCTGCATACACGCAATATTTCCTTTGTACTGTTGCCATCAATTTGTATATATGCACAATTTTTACTTTTTAATTGTCTAGGCTATGACAACTTTTTTTTTTTTTTATCTTACAGGTTAGTTTTACCCTACTGATGATTTGTGGTTGTGAAAGTAATCCTGCTCGGTACGAGAGGAACCGCAGGTCCGGACACTTTGCACGTGTGCAGAGTACTGTACACATCATTTCATTATGTCATTTCATAACATAAATGAACCACCAGTTGTGACACCTGTCATGACATCAATTGTGACACGTTTTTTTGATTTACTATTGTTTGGAGATTTTTCCACCCAGCTGACAAAAAGTAACTTTGAACAGCATGACGACATACAAGGCCTAAAACAATACAAATTTCAGGAGTTTTTTTCAGGATATATGGATGTGGAAATTTGGCTCCTATTTTTTGTAGGACTTTTACATACATTAGGGAGTTGTGCACATATGTTTTAAACCTTTACACAATTTATTAGTGTACATGAACAGTTTGATGTATAATTATTTGGGATTTTTTGTGTGCCTTTTTCACTAGACTCCAGGAAAGGCATAAAATGGACTCAAACCATGCTTTCGAAAATACCGGCAACCTGCGTTTACAGTGGTAAAATGAAGACATCAAGGAAAAAAATTACACTTTACTACACACTTCGAACCCACAGCAGAAAAAGAACTTGCTGCTGTGGGTTCGAAGTGTGTGGTAAAGTGTAAATTTCTCCCTTGAAACCATGCTTTCCAAAACAGTCAGTCTAATCCATCCAAACTCAACAATGTTAGAGACAGATTGGTACCAACAATAGCAGGCATCAAGTCAAGTGTGGAGGAAACCTGTCTCCAGCACTGGTGACTTTGGATGGATTAGATTGGTACACTGCGGGTTTTGGAAAGCAACGAACATAATCTCAATGGATTACTTTCTGTGTTATACATCAAGCAAAATACAAATTACTAACAAAAACGTCAAGTGTGCCGTAAAAAAAGGGGTTATATGATTGAATTTTCACTCGTTAAAATGTACACGGATAAAAATTGATGATTTTTAACTGAAATAATCAAATGTAAGATTGATAAAATTGCATCTGTTTAAGTGCTGTTGTGCTTTACGAATCATATATTTAAAACGTAAAGCACAACAGCACTTAAACAGATGCAATTTTATCAATTGTACATTTGATTATTTCAAATAAAAATCATCAATTTTTATCCGTGTACATTTTAACAAGTAAAAATTCAATCATATAACCCCTTTTTTACGGCACACTTGACGTTTTTGTTTGTAATCCGTGTACCGTTTTTACGGCTATGGCGTCGCGCTACAAAAGTTTATGCATGCAGTCGATTGTTGCTGGCTACTTTGAAACAATTCAACTCAGCTCTGAAAGCCTGCATCTGCAAAATAAATACGCAATTCTATCGTTTTTAGCTGCCAATTTCGAGGCCTCGAAATTCACAACGCAGCTTAGTTTGGTTTAAAAATATACGCGTTTAGCTGAAACACTAATTCTTTCTTTCACGATATTTTATTTGGAGCCATGGCCCACCGCCGTACGCCGTTCTTTCATTTTACCGTTCAACAATCAACTTTTCAGCAATGACATAACACGTGCACGAAGAATGAATCTGGAGTTGGCTGAGTGGCTTTGTTCCCTAAATACAATGGTTAAAACAATGTAAAACAATCAAAATGATTGTTTAGGGTCCCGTAACTCCGGAATGGATCGACCAATTGAAAAAGTGGTCCCTGTAAAGTTGAAGCCCAGGGAAATTTCTGGCTCAGATCATTTTTCAGATTTTAGGTAGGTGCAGTAGTTTTTTTCTGAAACCGTGTAAGCCAAGAACAACAACAAGTGAACAGTTTTCAAATTTACGTGTGGCTTCCTACGTTTACTCTTGCACGGAATTGCATAAAAGTCGGTGTAAAGTTTGGAAAGTTGCTCTACTACCTGGCCAAGTTTGGTCGAAATATATTGAACAGAAATGAAGAAATTAATGGTTTTAGTTTTGCTGGAGAGAGGACTTCAATGATAAGAATTGCAGTTTCTACATTTACTCCACTTATTCAAACATTTAAATAATTCTAACAATGGCAACCTCATTACAGCATTCTCCTATTGAAGATTTTATTGTTGTTTTTTTTATGTTACATACCATAGTTGAAGATAATTATAATTTCGATTCAAACCAATATTTTAAGAAGCACCAAAGGCAGCACTGAATATGTGGAATGCCTTGTTCCCCCCTGCACGCAAATCTTGACAAACTGCCGTAACAATTAAAAGAAAATGCTTGACAACCGAGCCAACACTTGAGATAAAATGCACCCAAGTGCACTTCCCATAAAACTGAGTCATGTTTCAAACCTGGCATAACCGCAATTTCTCGCTGCTACTTGCTAGCCCAGTCATAATTGATATTTAACCTTCAACCTTTCCTAGCTTTTAGGCCTGAACCTTCATGGAACATTAGGACTTAAGCTGTAGGTAGAGCGAGATTGATTGCAGATGAGGATTACTGGAATTTCTGTTAGTGAACTGGCTGGAACATTGCAATTACCATTCTGTGGCGCTACCCGCAATGATAAATAGAGAATACGTGCGATGTAAGGTAGACAGCTCCACCGTATGAATTCCAGCATTCGGAAGTGCTTTTCGTTGCAAATGTTGGGGATTTAATGGGGCAAACAGTCACACCATTTACACTTCAAATTTTGTTTCGCTTTGCCATAAACGCCTAGGTGAAAATTAATTTCAGTGTTTTAATGAATATTAAAACAGTTAATGGTTTTTAATAGAGCGATTATGAGTCCAGCTTATTACATCTTACCAAACGGTACAAAACGGACTCGGAATCATTATTAAGATAAAATAATTTTATGATTTATTAAACGATTGCGACATTATGATGCACACCTGGTCATTAATAATTCCTTAACAAATGACTGATAATTTTTATCTTTCACGGATAACGGTATCTTGCCCAAAATTAAACGTGGGTCTTTATTTAAACTTTAAAATAAATTTGGTATGATGGGTACTTGCATATACACATAAACACAAACAAAACATGAGCTGCTTACGAAATGTAGAAGTATTATTGTTGTGCATGCAAAACTCGTCATCTTTTGTATACAAGCCATTAGCCAACAAAACTATTTCACATAAATTACTTGTACAACGAAGGGGAGCAACACTCAAAAATGAAGGTAAAAAAAATGCTTTATAATGGCTATCCAAGCTTTTGAAGCCTTTCACATTAGTTTACTTCCAAAAGAGTGGAAATTCTCCATATTACGCTTACTTCCACACTCCAGATAGTTCCTTATCTACCAAATTTTTGACTGCAGCCTGCAGCTTCTTCAGGCTCTTCGAAGGTAAGTTTATCTTCTGTTTACATTCTTCATTGTGAACACGATCGCCATCCGAGTTTGAAACTTACCTTCTAAGAGCCTGAGCAGTCGAAAATTTCCTAGATAAGGAACTATCTGGAGTGTGGAAGTACGCGTAATATGGAGAATTTCCGCTCTATTGAAGCAAATTTAAAGCCGTGTTCCACAGTAATGAGCGTCCACGTTACGGACTTTTCACATAAGTAGTGATGCAACAGAAAACACATCAGAAACTACCACTATAGTTAAAACTTACGTAACAAGACAATTCAACAAACAGGCGCAATGACTACCCAGTTGCAATCGGTCTTCTGTACACTTCCGCCACTTTCAGGCCACTTCCGCTTCATACTTTCGTTATTTTTTATTATTATTCATTTTAACTAATTTCAGTACGCTGAATCTAATGGTGTAAACAGTTTGTCTCTAACTGGTACCATTCCGTAGATAATGGGCTCTTGCCGGCTACCTCCGACCACGGGTTTGGAGTTCCACTTCACACTTCCAGTTTTTTTTTTATTCATTTTAACTAATTCTTGATGCTGAATCTAATGGTGAAAACTGTTTGGTACCGTTCCGGAATTGAAATAGGCGACGGGCGGAGGGAGGGGAAAAGTTGTTGATATAGTCTTCTCACCCGTTTTGGCTGTACAGAAGACTGAAAAAAAGGGTTCATTATGCGAACGGCTTCAGAACCTTGGAAGTAGTAGTATTTTAATTATTGTACTTGGCTGTAAGAGCCAACTAATCGGCTCCGCTGTATTTAAAAGCATTGAACTGTAGTAACCATGAACGTAACAATACCAAGCAATTTCTGTAGCCCAACAGCCAGCCATTTCTTTATAAAAAAAATTGCGTATTAGTATTCATTAATAAATGACTGTCCATAAATTTCACATAAATTTTCCATTTTTTAACCATTTTACATTTTCTACACCATTACTTTAAGACGGCTGCAAAAATTGAAAAAGTTACCGGTAACATTCTTTTTTGGAGTAATATTTTATGCAAAAATGTTTTTATACTTTAAAAATAATTTTAAAATTTAGCATAAAAAATATTACTCGATTAAAAAAAAATTATCTGACGTCAAAAACTGTTTGACTACCCCCTCCCTTGTCGGAAACTGTCACATGCCACATATTCCTCCCTCCTAACCACCCACCACCTGCACGACCTCATTTAAAGGTGGCCTATAACGACATAGCCACAGCAGTAAAAATCAGACTGAAGAATAAAAATGGGTACTTACAAAGTCAAACCAAAGTGCTTGGTAGAGTTCTCGCTGTACAGTTCTGTACTGATCAACATCTGGACGATTTCGGTTGTCCATAAAAAAAGAGGCGATTTCTTCAGATGTGCAAAACTGTCCTTTTACCCATTCCTGCAATCACCAATTGTTGCATTTAAGGGAATTTCACCACTTTTAAAAGTCCCCGTTTTACAGTTACATTTTATTTGACTGCACTATTTAAAGTACTCTAGACTGTAATGCAGTCTAAAAAAGCGAAATATCAGTATATTTCGTTGCAAAGTTTCGGCAGTTTTGAAGAAATGATGATTTATTTTCTTTCCTACCGTCTTTATTGGACACAAGAAATATCGCTATCCCAGAATCACATCGCTCAGCACTCACGACGTATTCAAATCTTGCAGCGTGCGTAGCCTCCTTCAGCAAGCTTTGAACGTGTTGTGAGTGCCGAGCGATGTTATTCATGAAAATAACATTTCTTGTGCTTGATGAAGACAGTAGGAAAGAAAAAATACCACCATTTCTTCAGAACTGTCGAAAATTTGCCACAAAATAGACTGGTATTTTACCTTTTTGACACAGTCTTAAAATGACGAGTACGTTAAATAATGAATTCGTTGACACTTAAAGTACACAGAGCAATTTTGCTGTGCTTAAACTTATTTGACTGTTTTTTTGGACCCAAGTTTTTAACTAGAAGGTTATGGAATTATAAACTGCATCAGTTTGAGTCGAGTTCTAGTTTGAGTTCGTTGTGTACACTCGACTCGACGTGAAAATTTCAAACTTGATTTTTTTGAATTTTTTGAATTTCGAGTTTTGTTGAGTTTAAAAAAAGAAAACCTTATTTCCTTTGATAAAAGCGGCAGAACTTAACATCTTTACTTAAATTCTACTACGCTTTTTAACATCCTCATCTCACATTTGATGTTTAGTTTTTGCTAAATACTGTAACTCCAAAGTCGTTTGAGATAGTCTTGAAGTGTAGGGCCTAAGCCATAGGAAAGCTCGTTTCGTGATGGTTAAAAACACTACAGCGTGCACAGGAGGGGGGCGCTCTACAAACTGGAAATAACCAAATGTGTGACGAAACCATTCTATCGGAGCTGGCTCAGCAAGCTCAACGCACATGGTGACGTAATACAGAATACTTACTGTTTTTAATACTCATTCATTGTATCGAGAAACGAAATTACAAACTGCTCGTACTAAATTTAAACAATGGAAACGTAATAGTAGGCTAAGCACTTATCCAACAATTTATGCTTGGACGTTGACGGTAGACTTGCGAAAACGAAACCGTCGCGCAAGATAAGAAACCGGAAGTTATGCTTTTCAACGCGCACGCGCAGAACGCCTCGTTACATTGAAAACAAGTTAGGGAACGAGTACGCCAATGAAATTCGTGCCTTATGTATTGAACTCAAATATTATACGTTATTTAAATTAATTTACACTTAAATTTACAAACAAAATAAGCATGGCTGAAAAAAGAAGGAAATGTACATCTGAAAACAGGAAAAAAGTAGGAAAATAAGGAATTAGAAAAAAAAAGTAGGAAATAAGGAAAAAGTAGGAACTCTACGACACCTGGAATTAATGCTTTAAAAATTGTGGAATATGTTATGTAGTTAATAGTTACACAGCAATTAATTAGTTCGTTATACGTGGCACGTATGTGCTAACAGTGAAATAGTCGGCAGCTTCGATCTGTCTCCATCCAAGGTTGCGTCAGCAATTTGCACTAGAGGTGGCGCGGGTCGGGTAAACTGTGGTTCTACAAGGTTCGGGTGGGGTCGGTTCCAAAAAAAAATAATTACTGTGGTTTGCGGGCAGCTGCAGGTATAAAATAGATAATTACGACTGGTTTTGGGTAAAACGCAGCTAAAATAAATAACCACTGATAACCGCGTGTCATAGAAAAAGTGAAACTAGCGTCACTATTTGCTTTTTTTCCTTGATTCACCTTCGAACGCAAAGACAATTGAGGTAGAAACTGCAAGACCCGAAAGTTGCCGTCAATAGCAAACCAAACCGTACAAACAGCAAATGGACGCTTGAGGAGTAGGAAGGGACATGCGCTGTCAAAATTGGTTTTAAACTTATTTTTAACTAACTAAAAAAAATACTTTGGAAAAAATAATAATCAACTAAAGAACGGCATTTGTTGAATTATAACAATGTCTTCGTGTGGCTTTTTTTTTTGTTTCCAAATTTCTTTTTTTTTCGTAATCAATGACTTTATTAAATCTTTATGTAGCAGTTAACCACGGGCAATCCGAGTTCTGGTCGGGTTTTATTATAGCAAACATTTGCAGTCGGGGGGTAGCTTGGTTATCAGTTCAGACGTTGAGATGCCTTGCGGGTCGGTTCCAGTTTCTGTAAATGCGGGCAATTTTGGTTCCCAAAAATTACACCCCCGCACCCACCTCTAAATCGCACCCCACACATTTTTGGGAAGCTCAAATTCCACTCAAAACTTGATACTTTAACTCCAAACTCTACTCGAAATTAACTCGCCATGAAAAATTTGAACTCGCACACCCATGGCCCTGTGATGCCTCATGCTCATGTCTGTTATGGCATGTAATATGTCCTCGGAATTTCCGATTGGAATTACCTAGCGAAATTGTCCCTGTTGCGTTCTGGCACCATGGTTCGGCTGGGAGCACGACAAATCTCAAAGGTAATTATAAGAACCTACAAAACCATCGATGAAACTTGAACTTAACTCAAAACGCGATATTCTCCCCCCCCCCCCCAACTCGATTCGAACTCGACTCGATGCGAAAAAGTTGAGCTCGCACACCCCTGGTTTTAACAAATATAACTGGTGAGAAACTGTAGAGCACAGGATGTGAATTAGGATTGTCTAATACATACCTGTGCTTTGACTTCTCAGATATATTATAAGCCATTTTGACTATGGTTTAAAGAGTTTTACAGCTAGTTTTAAAATAATGAATACAACTTAAATCCCTACACTTTACTTTTATCACTTCTATTTTATTTTATTTTGTAACTAGTGCCATTTTGCATCTGTCTTTAAAATTACCCCAGCTTACAAATTTAAAAGCAAAAAAAAAAAAAAACCATGAAAAATTAAGAAACGTTCAACGCACCTCTAACTGCATGCAAAACGCTGTGACATCTTTCAAAAACGCTCGGACGGTCTTGTCCAAATTTCTGAACTTGTGCTCTTCTTCATCGAATGCTTCATCTTTGGTCTGTCAAAAGAACGACAACAGAATATTTTGCATATTTAGTGAAAGGGGTAACAAAAAAATTGAAAACTTTGCATTAATAATGGGTCGTTTATCATCGACTCATTTGGAACTGGGGTGCAAAATTCGTGTGACCAATGACAATTATGATATACGACACGATTAAAGTGACACAAGATATATGTCATTCTCCCTTGATTACCTGTAATTTACGAGCAGACATGCTGAGAGCCCGTAAATGAGCTAATGCATGTTGCAGCTCCTCCAAGATCATACATTATTCAGAGACATCTCTTGCTAGGTGGACTAAATGAGCTTGCATTATGAAGAACTAAATAACCGTTAATGAAATAATGCAAATCTCGTGCGACTACACACGGAAAAACAAAATGCTATTGTTTCTTTTTCTACTTAGAAAAAGTGGCATCTACAAAAAATACTTTCAGACTGTGTGTGAGAGTTCCATTCCCATACCATGCTGTTGGTATTCAGATGCTATGGTTTATACTTTAACACAAATAAACATTTGTACTGATCAACCTAAATATAGAATCAGCGTTTTCAGGT
>JAHWFP010215460.1:68995-84436 GCA_023313725.1 Lithobius niger
TTTATCTGGTGTAAAAGGGGTAGGAGAATGCAGCTTTAAATTATGCCTACAAACTTTAAAGGAACTTCCTGCAAAATGTTCAGTCACTTGCTTTGTTCATTCACTAGTATTATGTAATAAATAAGGTTTTATGATGGTTTTATTACACTGATTCTCCATATAATAATATAATAATAAAATAAAATTCGCCACATAATGTGGTCAGGAGCCGGAAGGGTGGTGACCCGCTTACTCCGGGCCTAATCTAAAAACTCCTATTTAATTCGGTCTGACCAGGAACGAATGCAGGAGTTCTCCGCAGAGCGACTCGCGGAAACTCTGTACACTGTTTCTCTCCACAATTTCTGAGCTTAGGGCATTCCAAATCCTGACTACTCGAAGCGAAAAAAAATGCTTTCTACAATTAGTTTTAGACTCCTGTATTGCAAGTTTCCACGGATGGTCTCTAGTGAAGTGTACCGAAGGTGCAAAATCAAAAAACGGAAGATGATCGACGTAAGACCATGTAGAATCTTATATGTTAGGACCAAGTCCGACCTAATCCTACGTAGCTCTAGAAGTTCCAATCCACATCTAGAAAGCCTTTCCGTGTGGTGGAGGTCCCGTAAGCCTGGCAGTCTTTTGGTGAATTTACGCTGGACCGAGATAAGGAGACCAAACGGGAGATGCATATTCCAAAATGGGACGAACGAAGACTTTGAATGCCCAAATTTTTGTTTTCAGATTTCCAGAAATAAAGCATCTGTTGACAACAGCCAAACGTTTAAATGCCATTGCACAGGTCATTTGGCAATGAAGGGATGACTTCAAATCTGATGTAAACCAAATGCCAAGGTCCTTTACTTCATCAAGTGATGGTAAGACAGCATTTTCAAGAAAGTAGCAGTGGCGGTCATTCGAGTTTCCAACATGGAAAGAGAGGCATTTATGCACTGAAAGTGGCATTTGCCACGTTTCGGACCACGTCTTGACTTGCAAGATTTCTTCCGCCAAGGCCAAAGATTGGCCCGAACAAGTATTTTCTGCCCCGATTTTTATATCGTCAGCAAATTTAAAACCGTAGGTGTTATCAAATGCGAATTTAAGGTCGTTTATATAAATAATGAACAATAGGGGACCGAGCACAGACCCCTGAGGGACCCCGCAACGTATCATTTCTCGTGAGGAACGTACATTCGCGACAACCACCTGCTGTGAACGACTTCGAAGGAATGCCTCCAGCCATCTCCAAAGTTGACCACCAATACCACAACAGCTAACCTTCATCATTAGTTTACGATGAATTACTGACTCAAATGCCTTCTTGAAATCGAAGTAAATCGTGTCGCTCGGCACTCCCACATCAGCAGCAAAAGACCAGCGATCTAACACCATTAATAGTTGGTGAGACGCAGACCTGCCAGGCATAAAGCCAAACTGATCTCTGTCAATAATCGAATATTTTTCCAGAAATAACATGATCGTATCACAAATAACTGACTCCATAACCCTACAAATCACACACGGAAGGGAAATTGGTCGATAATTTGTAGGGTCCGAAGGAGAACCCTTTTTAAATACAGGAACCACAAGTGCAGTGCTCCAGATTGAAGGAAGCCTTCCCTGTTCAAATGATTTAGTAAACAACTTAGATACTGGAACACATATCTGTCTGCTAATTTGTTTAAGGAGGTACGCCGACATGCCGTCCGGACCACAAGAAACGCTCGGTTTAAGATTGTCTAAAGCTCTTAACACGGTTTTCTCCGAAAAAAAAACCACGTTGCACTGATCCCGAGGGTTTTCAGTTTGAGGCAGAGGAGTGCATTGGTTACCATCATCCTTAATAGAATTTGCTGCCAAAATAGAGCTTAGAGTCTCTGCCTTGCTTAGATGGTCGGTGAGGAATGTATTTCCTAATTTAAATGGTGGAAGTGTTCTTGAAGTTTTTGTTTTCTGTTTATAAAACCTAAAAAGTGCAGCTGTGTTCCCAGAGCGAATTGTTTTTTCTTCGAAAGCTTTAAACCATGACTACAGTGTCAGAATAAAGCCTGCGTACGACGTTATAGTTAGTTTGATTTACACTAAGAGGGTTTCCTTTATAAACTTTCCAAAGCTTCAGTTTATGCTGTTGAATTTTAATAATATGTTTTGGAAGTTTAGTTGCACTAGAGGAATATTTTGGTTTCTCCTTACTCAGTTCGATGTGGTTTTTCAGTACATCATGAAAACAAGACCAGGCCTGTTCAATACCTGGGTGTGTTTGGAACACAAGTTCCTCCCAATTAACATCAGTTATCGAGTTCCTAAGTTTCATAAAATTTACTTTTCCTGCGGAGAGGGAGCCAGAGTTTAAACCTTGTGAATTTATACAATTGATAGAAGAATTTACCATGAAGGAAACACTACAGTGGTCACTTCTACCAAAATGGTCACCGACCAACACGTCGTAGACTACATGATCTTCCTGCGTAAAAATAAGATCTAGAATATTTATGCCTCTCGTAGGTTTGTCTACGAGCTGGGTAAGACCGAGTGGAGCAATCCTGTCCAAGAAGAGCCTATGGTGGCAATCCTCAGCAGAATTTCGTTCCCAATCAACCGTGGAAAGGTTGAAGTCCCCAAGGATTATATTAGAATTCCCCAAGCTCATCGTACGTGAAATAAAATTACAGGTATTACGAATGCTTTCGTCGTCACGACTGTCAGGGAGGTAGCATAAGATAAAAGTAATTTTGAGATTAGGTACTCCAATTGCCAACCCTTCCGATTCCGATGAGACATTTTCAAGTATGACAGGAAAACCAATACGATGGAGAATCAACAAGCCTCCACCCCTACTCCCACGATCTCTTCTAAGTACCTCATAAGTGTTGAGATCTGCAAGCATAGCGTCAGTAAACCCTTGGTAGAGCCAAGTCTCTACCACAAAAACAAAATCATAAGAACCCTGATTCACCAAGGCCCTAAAGCTTCCAAAATTTTTGACAATACTGCGCGCGTTTAGAAGAATGCAAAAAGGGTCTCCCTTAGCACCAGTAGCATTACAAGAGCTTGCGGTGGAAATAATGGGGAATTCCCCATTTAAACACAAAAATATAGGTGGAGTGTACCTAAACCCATTAGGATTTCAAAGTTTTCAAGGTACAAAATTGCGATATTTTTGTATTCTTGACATGTGCACACAATACACGTTAGCTTTACGCTAAGGAAAGGTTTCATTTCACACTTATAGTAACTCGGCATACTACTTCAGTTATGTATAATGAATGATTGCGTGCTACGCTGCTGCCATTTTTGTTATCAAAAAAAGGCTCATTTTTATGTTTGCTTGTAAAATGGACGTTGTGTCCCTGCAGCAATTTTTGTTGTAATTTTCAAGACATCAAGACTGACATTATGGCCTTCACTAAGACCCGAATTTAAAACGTGTCAAACATTAGCATTGTTTTTATTTAAGATACAAAAAATATACGTCACAATTGGCCACTAATACGTGTCCCATGTCTCAGCACCTTTGTTTGCCATTTAAAAAAATTTAACTGAACATTTATACGCGTGTGATTCGAGATTCTAAATTATGATTTCATGGGAAGCAATGGCAAAAATCTTTTAGGCTCACAGTTTTAAGCTCCTATGCAGATTTAATAGTTTAACTTTATTTTTTTTTAATTTAAATCTTTGTCAAAAAGACTAAAATACCAGGGCCACCTGGTTAATTTTAGTTTTTTTTTTTGCCTATACGAAAATATAAATTACCTTTTATTTATTCGCAGTCTCCCCCCCCCCCCCCCATTGGAGCTCTATTATCCCTACCTTGAAAGTTGGCTTCCCTGCCGGTCTCGTAACTCACTGCGCATGACAGGAACTGGCTCCGTCTATATAAGCGGATCGCAACGGAGCGCAGCATCTTTCTTCCACCTCACATGAACCTAGTCCATCCGTGGGGAGGCTTGGGTGGGTAAAAGGTAATGTATATTTTCGTATAGGCAAACACAAACTAAAATTAAACAGGTGGCGCTGGTATTTTAGTCTTTTCATTGCCACGAAAATATCCATTACCTTTTATTTATTAGCAGACCTCGTAACATAAGGTGGCGGGCTAGGTTCGGAGTACCCACGTTACGAGTCGGCAGCCCCACGGACTAAGTCCGGGTGGAACCCACGAATGTTTTTCCCACCTGGACCCTGGGATCCCCAGTCCCACGGGCGAGCAATCAGGAACAGCAGATGCCAGGTGAAGAAACAGACGGTTCGACACCGAGGGGAAGGTAGAATTGCAAACAGATAAGATGCCAACCTACATTGGTCGGGAAGCTTGATGATGAACTTCATCCTGAAGAGGTTGTAGCTAGCAGGCCAGAATCGACGAGGTAATCTTGGACCGGAACTGAGGTCAGATTTCCGAACGCACGGATCTGACGACCGTTGGAACTGCTACCCAGCCCTTTTTAGTCAACAAGCTTCGTCACATTTAACATCCGTTCTGCGTTCGAATCCGATTAGAGTAGGTACGATTTTTTCAAATCTCACCTGCATATTAAGGTATTTTGTTGTTTAATTTGAAATCAGTCACACTTTTTTAATGAAGAAAAGGATTTAATTCCTAGATGTCGGATGGAAATCACGTTTACAGTTTTTATTTATCTTTCAATCAGCCAACCTTAAAATAATATTGCTCCAAAGTACAAAAATATATTTTAGATAATTTAGCCTCCACACTTCGCTAGGCAATTCGATTCTGTTTCATTAGAAACAAGATTGGGACTATTATGTTGGAAAATAACAGAGAAAAAAATGGAACTAAGATCGCAAATGAAATACGTTGTAGATGCTGGCGCCATCTAGTAGTCAGAATTGAGATAACCAAAGGAGTTGCACTCCCTCTTAAAGCTGAAAAACTAAAAAAAGCTGCGATTAGTTCGGACTTAACGTTTGACACGTTTCAGTCGAGTTTTCTCCTGAACAACTAGTACTTTTTAAGCACAGCAGATCAGTAAAAGCCAAACGACCACCAAAAGCTTAAAGAGGAATTTTGATAATTTTAATTGTATGTCTCAATTGTTGGTGATGATTGAATGCAAATAGAATGGTTGATATCTATTGTATAGACAATTTTATACAATTTTGTGGAAGGTTTAATGGTGTTCTCGTCACACAATCCCAATCGGCAAACAAGTAGTAGGATGCTGGCAGGTCATCCTCTTTCGGGCCCGGCAGCACCAGCTTAGGGCAAAACAACTTTGGCAACGAGCCATAAGTTTCCTCTACCACCCACTTCCATTCAATGGCCTCCAAGGAGCCTTCGGAAAGGTCTGACATCACTGACCTGCTGTCTACACTGTCATGCCAGTCTTCCAGCGAAGCATCAATACCATTCCTGTGTCCTCCACGATCTGAGCTGCCTTGTCTCGAACCACTCTTGACACACCGGCCTGATGCACAACCGAGGATGCCCCTACCGACACAGGAGCCTCTGTTGGGGGGGGGGGGAAGAAGAGGATGCTGAAATAACTGCGCATGTTGATTTGCAAAAACTGTTCCATTACAGGGCCTGGTTGCCACTGCCAGTAATACAGCCACTGCCACTGTTCCGGATATATGGACCAACCGCCAGGATACATGGACGCTATCGGCGGCTGACCCAATTGGCATGGATGCCAGCACCATCCTGTCGCAAACCCGACTGCTGAGGCGCGCGCTTGATTGGCCCAGCGCCAACTGCCCAACCGACAGGTCCGACGTCACACTTGGTGGTAAGGTCCCATATGAGTTAGCCGACTGTCACACACCGACTGACCCTTAGGCCCTGGCAACTGGCCCTGGAGAGATTTCGGCCCCAAAGACGAGGAATCGACGGTGGGATGAAGAGAAAAGGGTACCGGGCCCGGTCGCGAGCCTGGGCCCGAACCTCGGGTCGTGTGGTTGTCCTTAAAGAAGAGGAATGGCAGTCCCAGTCAATGTAGGATAGTTAGGAGAATGCGGTCCGTAAAAGGCTCCGGGCTGAGTGTTGGGTCCCGATCCGGTGGTAAGCAGTAGCGGCGTCGACAATTCAGGCCAAGGCAAGGGCGGATTCGGAATCCAAACGACGATCCTCTTCAGGAACTTGCTCATGCACTGAGGGGGCCAACGCCAGTTTCTGCAGGAAGTAGAGTGAACCTTATCGGGTAGGGACCGGGCCTGGACATTGGGCCGGGCAGGGACATGTGGGCCCGGAATCCCAATGCTCTAAAAGCCTGACGAAGAAAGGAACCTGGCAAGAACAAGGTTTGGGCCGAGCAACCTGGAAGGTTGGCTGAGACCGGTCGGTAATGTAGCTATGTCCTTGTTGAGAGAAGGTCCGTAAGCCTCTGTCTTAGTCCCCCCCCCCCCACCTTTCTGCTGGTACAAAGCAGAGCGGAAGGTAACGTGAGGGGAACGGGGGAACCGCGTCAAACTCTTTCGGCAAGAAAGGAATCAGGAACAGTGGTTGACCAGAGGAATGGTGATGATCTGCCCGGGTCAAAGGGCTTGATGATGGTAACGGAAGGGTAATCAGGAACCGACATGAATGGAGCAGCCCGTTAGTCACCAAGGTCCACACCTTGGAAGGATATCTTCTGGGACACGATGATGATGATGATGTTGTTGTTAATGATGTTGTTGTTAATGCTGAGCGTTCGAGGGGTTCCCAACCTTGAGGATAGTGAACCGGGGAGCGTAACGTAAAGAAAAAACGGTACCAGGCCAGGCCAGAGGCAAGGCCCGGATGCCAAATCCTGTTTTCATTATTTACTTATTTGTGAAACAGAAGATACGCTAGCAGCCAGGTTGTCGGAATGCAAGGAACGTTCGAGAGGTCAGACGGGCAGCGTGTGTGCTGTTTTACCTCAGGTGCTGGGCCCGGGCACTGGGACCGGGCCTCCATCCACGTGCAACCAAGTGTATGGGCGCACCTCCGCAATTACAAGTTGTAGAACAGGAGGTTCTGTGGTAGAGACCGGAAATGTGTGGTGACGAAGCAAGAGGCTCGAAGTACGTCTTGATATTTGTAGGGCTGTAGGCCTACAGGGTAGGGAACCGAAGACGACACAGTCCAGGGTTTGAAAGGTAACATCATGGCATGAAAAAGGAATCGCCTGGAAAGTCTAGCAGCTGGTAGTAGTATAGGAACAGTCCTGAACAACCAAGAGATCTTCAGCTGGAAAGGCAAGGTACGGATGAAGAAAAAGGAACCGGGCCCGGCCTTGAGCCTAGGCCCGAATCGTGAGGCAGGAACGAAGAATGGCGAAACAATCGTAGTTGGAAGCCGAAAGATCCCTGACCTGAGGGAAAAACATTGAAAACGGAACATAAACGAAAACGGTGCCAGGCCCGGCCGAGCCTGGGCCCGAACCTCAAGTCTTGGTTACTCATGAAAAGGAGAACGGACAGAAGCTCAAGCCGTCAATCATAAAGGCTGTCCCAGTCAATGCAGAATAGAGGAAATGTCCCAGCTACTTGGTGAACAGGCAGAAAGGAACCGCAACGCTTGTGAAGGCAAGGCAATCGCGGATCGTGGTCTGTTAAGGGTCCCAGAATCGGACATAGGGACCCGGTTCCATGCCGAGGAATCAATGCGTGAACCGGTAGGCACAGGAAGGGCAATATTTGATGAAAACAGCAGTCTTGCCAAAGTCACAAAGGCAGCAGTTCGCGGACCGCAAGGGGGTCCGGGCCGGGTGTTGAGGCCCGGTTCGAGTCTCGATAGACAAGAACAGGCGGTACTGAAAACACTAAGAGGTCCGGGGGTGAAGGCTCGAGACGATGACCCTCTTCAGGATCCGGCGTACTCACGCCAAGTAGGTAGACGGACTGCGGAACATGGATCGTGAATGGACCAGGCCGAGCGCAGGGGCCCAGTCCGAGCCTTGTTTTCCTTAGTAGGACGTGGGGTCGGACCGAACACCAGTCCGACAACGGCGGCGCTTGGAAATTAACAAGATACAGGCGTGAGGTGAGGCAGGAAGACAGCGGATTGCGGCCTGAAAAGGGCCCGGGCCGGGTTCAGGGGCCCAGTTCCGGTTTGCTGATGTCCAAACAGAAACTGAATCAGGACGATGGTCCGTGTAAGGAAACCTCAGTACAGTAGCAGACAGAAGGTAACAATTGAAGAACTAAGGCGGAAAGGGGATTGCCAAGGGGCCCAGCCCACTGGCCGCCACGCAGTGGCGGAATCGAGAGGGAATAGCAAAGGGAACTGAGCCAAACCCAAGCAGAGCCTCAGGGCGAGAGCAAGCACACTTACTATCATAAGAGACACACAGCCTGCAGGGGGCAGGTGTCCGCCTGCAGTCCTCCAGACAAAGGGATAGTAACATCTTCAGAACGGCAGGCGGACCGCAACGCGGTACCCCACCTGGCCGTAAGTCGTAGTGCAAGACGGTTCCAAACCTTCGGTGGCTAAAGCAACTGACCAGGCGAGCTCCCGTTCCAGGTCGGCAGGTGTTGCAGGAATCGGAATCGTCAGACGGTGCAAGGAGCCGGACTAAGGCCCAACCAATAGTCCTGTTAGAGGACCGTGCACCGACGGCAGTACGAAGTCCACAGACAAGGGCGGAATGGGGCTGATTCCCGGCCTAGGAGAGAAATCGGCGAAGAGAAGAGCTTACAAACAACCACTCGCGGTGGCTGTCTATTAGGAAGAAACATGCTGGGAATTGCTGCGATCCGCTTATATAGGCGATCCCAGTTCCTGTCGTGTGCAGTAGGATACTAGCCGGCAGGGAAGCCAACTTTCAAGCTAGGGATATAGAGCTCTATGGGGGGGGGGGGGTAACTGCTGTGCTAAAAAAGGTAACGATATATCCATGGCAATAAAAATTTAAGGTTTCGGCATAATGCATTAAATAAACAATTTAAACCAGTAACTTAAGGGATGTATTTTTGGATGAAAGTGAAAACTCTCTCTGAATGCCGACAGGCTCATTTTACTTTGGTCTGGAACAATTACAAGTAAAAATTACGCCATGACGAAATGTCTATCAATTTTACATATTAAATTGATAAGTGAAACTTCGGCTGATCATAAGATAACTTCAGTATTTTTTGTTTTCATCCCTCACCAGGCGCACGAGTTTTGCGGCACACAAGTTTTTGTGTCTCTTTGAGAGTCTTTAAGAGTCGAAGCACCAAAATAAAAATGCATAATCTCACAACAAGAAGGAAATCAGCTTAAACTTCCACAAATTTTCGACCGTGTGCGCAGACGAGAATGAAATACGTCACCCAACTAGGGATAGTCCGATATTGAAATCGGTATCGGTATAATCAGTATTTATTTGTGTTTTTGCCGTATCGGTATCGGACCACTATAAGGCTTCCGATACAGATATTTGTTATGCTAAGAAACGCAACTGTCTTCCCTGCAAAACTGATACCAAGCGCGCCAAAAACAATAACCAAGTGAGAAAAGCAAAGCTATTTGCTCAGTTTGTAATGAAAATGTAGCCGGTGACAGTTCCAATGCTCTAAGTTTTATAACAACCAACTAAAATCTAACGGAGAAGATGAATGTACTGAAGTCATAAGTAGGAATAAAAGTAAAACTGCTGTTATTGCTGTACAGAACTTTTTGGATAATCGCAACAGTTGAAATTTGACATTTTCAAACAGTTGGAACCCATGCAAAACCAGAAACCGAAGTTGCATTTTTTTGTATGAAATTTAAACTTTTAGTCATGATTTGTTATTATTATCGGTATAGACATCGGTATCGGATCGGATCGGTCGGTTTACCCTTCATCGGTATCGTATCGTATTGGTAAAAAGTCATATCGGCCGATCCCTACTCCCAACTGTCTACTTCAGGAGCTATTTTGTGGTTTTACTACTGCTTTGTCTCACATCAGTCCATTTGTTTACATTCAAACCGTGCGGGCGGCCATGGCTTTCATTGTTGGTCAGGCTGTTTCCATTCGGTTGCTAGGATGTGGAGGATGTTGCTGGTGTGGAGGTCGGCTCTTTACAAGGTATTGGATTGCAGGTCTGGAAGGTGCCTGGAAATTCATAAGGTCGTAGTTCACTCTCTTATGTGCCTGTATAGCCAAGGATTCTAAGCCTCTCAAATGCTGATCTCTCTTCGAATTTGACACAATCAGGGTCTCTGTATTCTCCCAGCCTATTCTGGGGTTAGTACCCATGCGATGGACTGCGACACCATTCTCTTATTATTCCGAACATCTGCCATATGTTGTCTTACTCTATTCCTCACTCCCTTCCTAGTCTCCTCTACGTAAACGGCGTCGCAATCACTGTATGGTATCCGGTACACACCTTTCCTTGTATTGAGGTGGTCTCGTATGACTACCTCAAACGGAATAAATACTTCTCAACTGTCTATGCCAGGCATCGTGTATTTTTTTGTCGTCCTTGGTTTAAAGCACTGTTAGCACTGTGTGTTGAACTTGAAGGTTGTAGCCTCCTTTTCTAGATTTATCAGCCCTACTCCATTTGCTCATTAGGTGGTCATAGTCATTCCTCAAGATGTACTTGGTGGCTGGATTTGATGATACTAGGATGTTCATTAGTGGAACAAAATTTCCCTTATGAACATCCAAGCACCGTCAAATCCAGCCAATGAGTACATAGTGATGAACTACTTGAATGACCGCCTAGTGAACAAATGGAGTAGGCCTGATTAATATAGGAGGCTAAGACCTTCAAGTTCAAAACACAGCACGAACAATAGTGGACAAAAACCAAGGAAGACAAAAAAGTACGACGCCTGATGAAGACAGTTGAAGAGTATTCCACATCCTTATAAATAATTATCGAAACTTCGCATAATATTCGGAGTGATATACCTTGTTTGTGAGATTAAGCATTAACGTGGAACTTGATCAAAACTGTGTTGTGAGTCATCATGGTAACGTCAGATTTTTTCATATTTCTATTGGTTTGATATTCTATTAGGGGTGGCACGATACACACATTTTTTATCCCGATAAAACTTTTAAAATTATCGACATAATCGATATTATCTCAATAAAACAGATGTTGAGAGTGGAGTTAACCATTTTAATTTTGTTAATTAAAAAAATACTTGGCTAAAGCCTACATTACAACCTTCACGAAGTGAATTCTGATGCACTCCCATTTGGCCAGTGGACATGAAAATACACGAGCCATTGCCTATTACTTCGTCACCATGTAAGCACAATTTAGCAGTTGTGCTGCCACTTAATGCTTAAATATTGTTTGCATTAAACTAACTCTCCAATAAGATAAAGTGGCTAGCAACAGTATTGTACACTTGGTTGGAGAGCGCTTGTAATTCCGCACTCAAACGCCGCAAACCGCTTAGTTTCTAGCTATTACGGTTTCCGAGATAGGATAATTTAAGCGTCACGGTTTGCACGATAATTCGATAAATCAGAAAAAGTGTGATACGATAATCGACGAAATTTTTTATCGCGATATTATCGAATTATCGATTATCGTGCCACCCCTCCCTATATTCTATCTTGATGTATTTATTTATTGACTCATTATTTGCCCTGTATTTACTCTATCATTTTGGTTTGTAATTCAATTTATAATTTTATTTTATTTTTATTTATTTTTTTTAATTAATTTCTTTGAGCCTTAAGTCAGCCGAAGCAAGTTAATGCTTGTATGGCTGAACCGACTCAATTTTGAACATTACCAGACTTTTAGAGAAGAAATATCCTGTAAAGGAGGTGCCAACACGGGGATTCGATCCGGGAAACCTCCGATCATCGTAGGGGCTGAAAGATTGTTCAGAATTTGCCAGAATAGTTCCCATAGCTGCTATAATAATAATAATAATAATAATAATAATAATAATAACATAACAGCTGTATTACCGACAGCAAATGGTAAAAGGAACCAGGAAAGGATAAAACTTTATCCTCTAATATCTGCCCCTAGTAATAATGAAGATTTACAATTCATAGGCCTAGTGGGCTGCGTCATCACAAAGATTAGTGAATAAAAGTTAAAATATAGATAGTATTTCACAATACTGCAAGATCAAAAACATTTTAAAAACATGGAAAGATCAACTTTTCTGAGACCCCGTTTGAACTGATTAAGACTACGCGACATCACCGACTCGAACGCCAAGGAATTCCATGGAAGTACTATGCGGTTTGAGAAGAACTTTGTACAGTCTCTTCAGCGTTTGACACAGAGTTTCTGTACACTCCCAGTTTATTCTGTGGTTAGTACCCATGCGATGGACTGATGGGCAACGTGAGAGGCCTGATGGTTAGCATGACCGTGTCCTGTGCCAGAGGTCCCGGGTTCAAATCCGGTCTCAGCCACCACTGGCATTTTCGGGCAGAGAAAGGCCCTGTGATGTCTCGTGCTCATGTCAATAATGGCATGTAAAATAACCTAGGATTTCCAATAGGATTTACCTAGAAAAATTGACTCTCTCTCCTTCTGACGCCATGGCTAACGCTGGGTGCGCGTCAAAAAGCTACAGTCCATGCGATGGACTGCGACACCATTTTCTTGTTTATTATGCCGAACATCTGCAATATATTGCCTTACTCTATTCCTCACTCCCTTCCTAGTCTCCTACGTAAACGCCATCACATCACCGCGTGGTACCCGGTGCATACCTTCCCTAGTAATACTATTTTTTGTAGTACTTCTTCAAACCGTTCATACAGCCTAGTAAGGCTGTACCGAACAGATTTTGGCAGATTTTGTGCTGATCGGCAAAATTCGGTTCGGCAAACAAAAACATACAGATTTTCGATTTTTGCCTGCCCCTAGACAATGAATAAATTCTGTTTCACCACATGTTTTGTTACTTTTTGTTTTAATTTAGGTTAGGTCTACATGTTTTACATTGTGTATGCTAAGGTTATTAACAAACAAATAGTTATTTTTATTTGGGGGAAAAAAATGTATTCCAATGTTTACATTAGCCAACAAATTTGTTAGCCAACAAGTTTGTGTAAGCAAGAAAAAAATTGTTAAAAATCAGTAGCGATCGGTTTGGTTAAATCGGATCGGTATACCAATCAATTTGTGGCTGATCGGATCGAAATCTGTTCGGCAGAAAGAATGCTGTTCGGTACAGCCTTACCGACTAGTGTTCACTTCTTCACTCATCCTAGGTGCCAACAGGTGCTTCTTAATTGACTCTTCTTGCCTAAAAAAGGTGTCGAATCCTTCCTTCTTTAATATCCTCTATATTTTCTCGCTTACTCCTTCAACATACGTAAAGCTCTCTCTTTTAACTTCTTCTCGAGCATCGTTTCTTCCTCGCTTCGTCCCTTTCTCACCTTCTAGCCTGATATGGAGTTCACGTTCAGTTCATGTTTATATACTTCCCCTGAGAATATCATCGACAGAGCGTTTCCATAACTTCATCCCCGGGAATCTCCTTACCACCTCTTCATCTATGTGCTGCAACACCATCTCCGAGATGATCTTCGTCGAGATATTCTCGCTATCTTTCGCAAGAACGCTGTTGACCGAGTGTTGAAGTTTCTGAATGATTGGACAAACCTGTCAGACGTAGATGAAGTGTACGCTTCACAAACGGATGTTATTCTACTTGAAAAAAAGACTTTTGGCAGGCAGAAACACCACGTATGCAGTATGCAAGGTTGCCTGTAAATGAAAATTAAGCTCACTTGCTGTACCTGGACTGTACTGGGAGAGTGGACTAATCATGTGAGGGAACCCTGATTGAAGGAAAGAAAAGTGTACCAGAACATTTCAAGGCTACACCGCCGAAATGACAGCAGAACATTTTTAGCTAAGGCAATTAAACCACAATGACCTTGATGTATGCTAGAGGCACTGGCAATAAGCAATGTTCCAAACAAAACCTGCCATTCTTTTTTCAATATGTGGCAGAAACAGTAACACCTGGACCACAGAATAGGCTACAAACCAACAATTTTAAAGGATAACATGTTCCGTTGTATAGCAGAACCTTCTTGAGCAAAATACTAGAATAAAAAGCCATAATCTACTCGAAAAACATCACTGTAATTCATACTGTGAAAAGATCGATCCGTTATAAAAACACTACGAAATACGCAAAACTTCACAACACTGACTTTCTCTAAGAGTGAGTCCGTGTTGTGAAGTTTTGCGTACAGTATTTCGTAGTGTTTTTATAACATAATCTACTCTTAAGTATGCCAACCTCAAACGGAATATACAGGATAAAAGCACAAATTTAAAGAGAGTACCACTAAAACACAAACGATGGCAAGTGGCATGTCAATTACACAGTAAGACAGTGCCCTAGATATGTTGGATTAGCAACTTCAAACTTCTACAGTTTTCTTGTAGACATGCACTAACCCACTCAACCATTAATGGGTATTGGTTATTTAGATTGAGACTTCTATTATTAGCAGCTATCGTCCAGGATTCTAATTCGAGTTTCAAAACATGGTGTTTTTTCCATGTGAATCAATGGTGTTCGACGAAAATATGGACGGTGCCCACCGAAGTTTCACCGAAGTGCTTTCCGAGAGCGTTAGATCTGTCACTTGCCTCAACCGTATCAACATGTTGGGCTTTCCTTTCTGTGAGAGGCACTTTGTTTCTTCAAAATACATTCTTCCCCCAATTAAAATTACATGTTAAAGGGCATCCCGTGGTCCAGAGATTATTGTTTCTGCTTCACAACCCTCGTCTGAAATTCTTTCAATATACGGCAGTTGATATAACAAACAATGCAGAACTTACCACAGTTGTCAAACCGATTGACGATGTTACACGCATTCCGATGCGTGTTGACTTCTTTACGACCGAGTGTAGATTCAACTTGCCTAGCATAGTTGAAAAGCTGTTGTCCGCTTCTTTTCTGTACTTCACAACTGGTTAACAAACAAGAAATGGACAAAATCATCGACTCCGATACCACCCAAACTTCTAAACCACTAAATTTAAAGCTGGGAGTAAGCACTTGTTTGTTGCCGCACATCACAATATTTATGAAAGATAGGGAATGCCCCACTGTATCTCCAAAGAGCAACTAAGGTAATATCAAATGAGCACACAATCACATGGTTATCGGAGGGCAAAGTCCTAAAGATAAAATTTTCCAACGGACAATCTAGATAACGGATAACGGCGGCGGCAAAATAGTTCATCTCTTTAAACTGCTAGCTATATTTATTTATATAATTTCGCATGGTGACAATTGACTATTTCAACAAACAATTATTTTGGAAATAACTTGAAACTGCATTTAAAAAATGACTAATGCTACCTACCTAAATCTTTCCTTCGTTTGTATTCATTGATTGCAGTGGCCACATCCGTCATGACTTGAATAGCCTTTTGCAGTTCCATCATGTCTGGATTATCATCTTCTGTACACTGTAAAAAGAAAAATACTTAAGATGGTGTAAACCGGCTATACAGTTGCACTTTTGAAAAGTGGCAACCGCTACTACAGGAAATTCATCTACATAATGAGAATATTTATACACTTTTTCC
>JAHWFP010215461.1:0-24512 GCA_023313725.1 Lithobius niger
TTAAAAGCAGTAAAATCTTTTGTAGTCTTATGATTATTTTCTCTTTGTGAACAGCGTGCAGTATCCTATCTTGAATGGACGCATACGTCTGGACCCAACTATTGTTGTTCCAGGAGCCGAAGGATTGTCCAGTAACTCTTTTATAGCCACTCATGGTGAGACTCCCATGTGTAAGGAATGTATGTACAGTTTTTAAAAACGAGTGATTTTTGTTACTGGATTTTTTTTAACAGATGTCACGTCTGCTATAAAACGATTGGAAGTTGGGTATTTACCTCTTCCAAAAGTGACATTCACTAGGCTTTTTATTTTTTCATTTATTTTTCTAGAGTAACTTTCTGTTTTTAATGGACAACAAACGTTCAAAACTTAAAAGAAGGGATTACTGTACACGTGCCCAATTGTACGTGGTCATCTTGTGTAAGCTTTGTTTCTGCACTGCCTTTTTGGGAATGAGTTCTGAGTTTTGCTAAATAGCTTTAGAACTAATTTAAGCACTCGATGTGAAATTAGCAGCATTTGAAAGTTCTCGAAATGATGGTTAAGTGTATTGGATCATCAAAAATCGACTACCGTAATTTTGGCGAAATTGTGGGAAAATTATGATCCATTCTGAGTTTGAAGTTAAAGGCATTTGCCCACGTGGCATAAGAAGGACCAAAAGAAGGTTTCAACGCCAGACAAACCAGTAATTCCGCTTCATCCTGCTCTTGTGCTGGTTCTAAAATTAGTACGCCTGTTCCCTCAGTTTCACAAATAGCCCCTTCAGTTAATTTATTGAGTAATTTTGTTCTGACCCGATCTCGAACGTTCCGGCCCAAATTACGCCGCCAGTGTTTCCCATACCCGTGTCTACACGTGCCCCTTCCTTGCCCTTTTTAACCTTTCGTTTTAATCCATTCGTTTTGAACAGCCCTGAAGTGGTTACAGACTTGTTTAGTGTTTACGTGGGCACGGTGTTGGGCGAAACTCTAGCATTTCATGCGAATTTTAATGTCCTAATTAAAGATATTATGAGAAACACCCTCCATGGATAGAAGTAAGATTCAAATTATAACTTTGCAGCCCACCCCCGTTTTTTATCGAAATAATTGTATCAGCCCATAGGCATTAATAGACGATTTACGGTAAAATAACTAAGCGGTCTACGAGCATAAGAAATTGCAGACGTAATTGCAAAAAAAGTAGTTGGGACCATCGTATTATGCTTTCATATCATAGCCTAACAAAAAATACCAAATTCGACTAAAAAAAAAACGATAACAAAAATGTTTACTATGTGACAACCATATTCCTTCGATGAATAACTAACACTTCGTTACGGGATAGCCCACTTGCTGCGCTTAGCGTTCAAATCATCCGCAGCTACGTAATGGTTACTCTAGTTTCACAAATTTGCCACCAGAGTGCCAACTGTTGGACAAAAGCTGAAGTGACATTGAGCCACGTGACGTGCGCCTGCTTGCTGTAGAAGAGTGTAGCAACTGTATGCATCGAACCGCTTAAAACCAGAATCGCTTAATATTAGGAATATCTAACTTGATACCTTGAAAGGAAGTGCGGAAGCATGATGGGGAGTTTTGACCAGGCTACATTTGATGATTTTTGTGTATTAGATAGCATTCATTTAATTTGTTTACCTATAGTTTTATTGAGTGATGCTAATTAGTCACGTGACCAAGCTCGATACAACAATGGCATTAAGCGTTGAAGAAGCAAAGCAGTGTCCTATTAAATTTAAAAGCAATTGTGCCTAATGTTTACTAACACACAATTCCCTTACGTGTTAGAAGGCTTCAAGGCTTTACTATCACAGTACCGTATCATTGTACATGAAAGATTGCAAACTTACTATAAAAAATGAAAAACCATAGAATGTAGTGGTTCAAGCTTTCGCTTTTAAATTCTGCTATCCTGGTTGTTCTACTTGCGCCTTCCAATGACACTACCATGTCACCGCAAGTGAACTGGGCTTGCTTTTTTTCAATTGGTTATTCTTACGTACAGCATCTTTTACGACTTCAGAAATCGTTTTGATGTTTTTATTACTGTGCAATTACTTTAAAGCCTTTTTATTTCCTCAATATTGACGATCGTCGATAGAGCACTCGCCTTCCTATCCATCGCAGAACGCCAGCGTTGGTTCCTTTCCGGTTGGTTGCAAGCGACGTGCGTGCGCTAGCTCCAATATCAATTACCTTGATACGTTTTGAACAACATCGCATGATGACAATACTCGATGCATTAAAGGGTCACAGACGACTTTCAAACCAAGCTTATGGTGCAGGTGTAGTTTACCTTGGTGGCGAAACCCGTACCACACATGCATTGCCAACTGAGACTATTTTGTGTTCAGAACACCTAAATCCCCTTCAGTCTCGTACTTCACTACAGGCCTAGGTTTGTTGTTAAGGTGATGATAATGAGGTTGTTGGTAAAGTGAAGGGATTGTCGGTTTGCTAGACAGTCGGATCGCCATGTGCGGGCTCGTTTTGTACACAGTGTGGAGAGCCGATATGCAGTGATCATGGACTACCTGTACACAGTGGATTGCAGGAAGGTAGTAGAGTGTCTGTACACATGGGTCGCAGGAGTATAGCAGTTTGCCTGTACACAGTCGCTGCTTCGCCATGTTGGGACTTCGCCGCTTTGTCACGTTGAAGCTTTGCTGCATCACTAATTCGTCACTCCAGCACATCGCTACCTCGCCCCTCCGGCAGATCGCTACATTGCCACTTCGCAGATTAGAAAGTTATCTGCTGTTTCGGATGGCTCTTCGAAGACTGTTCGTGATTCTCGCCTCCTAGGAAATGTACTCATCGGAGTGAAGATCATTATGACGACGGTTCGGAGGATGTTAGCTGGTCTGCAGATGAAGAGGACATTCGGGAGTGGTTTTATTCCGTGGAAGCAGTTTGTTGATTTCGTTTTCATATTATCTCCCTGGAGCATTTTGTAAAGAACGGCCGGTGCCCGAGACCAACTCGGTAGGACGACCTTCGCTAATTCCGATTCTGTTAGTGCTCAGTCTCTCCATTCGCCCCAATTTCAAGTGATGTTTTGCCAGAGTTTGAACCTTGTCGTATTGACTAGGAAGGAGGGTGCTGAGATTTCTGTGGATCAACCTTTTCTATCACATGACCTAAAGAAGCAGAATTTTCTGTACACCGTGTTTGGCTTGGGTGCGCTTAAGCGTGCTCGTTACTGCACCTTTCTGGAGGCCGAATTTATAACCGGCCATGCTGCTATGGAATTGGATTCCTGTTTGCCTGCTCCTGCTCTGATCAAAATGCTGATTTGCCAGGCTGAAAATGAGAATTTGGTTTGGTGGTTCCTTCAGGCCATGTATCACTTGGATTTGGCCTATTATGCATTGACGGCGGCTCTCCGTGCTTTCCTGGCTGGGCCTGCAGAGTCAAAGAACGACTAAGTTGATTGATTGTTTACATTTGGTGGAGCTTGCATCGTGGTTTCAGGACGCCTTTAACTGAAGTGTTCGGACACTTGTGAACATGGGTTTCGGCATAGAGATCCATACCTTGACTCGGCTTCTGGGATCCCTCTGGACATTGTGGGAAGGCTGCGGTTACTGCACTTTTCAATGATCGGCTCCTGTCTCTGGACCCTGACATACATGACAAGGTGAAGGCACCTGTGGTTCCGAAACCTGCGGCACAAAGTGCACGTTCGACCAAGCCCAAGAATTCGAACATCTTTCGGAAGGCCCCATTTCGTCAGTCGTCTGGTGGCTCCATTTCCCCGCCTACCAAATGGGTCAGGAAAAGAGGAGGCGTAGGTGGATCTCGTTGATCATCACAAGACGGCTCGGACCTCTCTCAAAAGCAGCAACAATATGAGGACTCCGGATCGTATAAAGGTCAAGGAGGTCGCTCGTTTCGTAGGGGCAAAGGCGGGGTCGTGGATTCATTCGGCCTCATTTCTAACTTTGTCGGGCGAGTTTCTGCTCCTATTCACCAACAGAGGGGGGGGGGGCGCTCAGGCATCATGTCCCGGCTTGGAGATCCATCATGACGGATGCCTTCTTTCTTTTGATTGTGACTCCCAGATACGTTCCCCCGTTTGTGTCCCTTCTGGCCCTGACGGTGGGTTCACCACCTTGGCTTTGGAATCGACCTCTGACAAGTTGCTGCAGGCAGAAGTTGTGAACTCGGCTAACATTTTTCCAGGTTTAACTAAATCATGGGTTTCCATTGTTCAACCAAGGGTAAATTGGGTCCACCAATATTTAACCAAGGAGTGAAACATGGTAAAAGTTTCCTGTTACCATGGTAACAGGAAACTTTTACCATGTTTCAATCCTTTGAATGAGGTGTAGGTAAAATCGGACCAACCATGGTTTGGCCAAGACTACCTATATTCAATCATGGTTGACCATGGTCCATTTTTGCCGGCGAAAGGAGCTATTTGGCTGTTACTGCAGAACACCCCGGTTTTCTACAACCCTGCGCGGGTGATACCCAACAAAAACGGTGGGACTCGTATGATTTCAATCTTCGGCACCTCAACACTTTCCTAGCAGGCGAACACTTCAAGATGGAGCCTTCGGTGAGGGAGTCGCTAATTCAGAGGTGATTTTACAGCATTGGTCGACTTGGAGGACACACACCTCAGCATATGTCAGTTTTCATTTGTTCCGCTTCATGTCCTGTAGCCTAACTTAAACATTTCGAAGTGGAACCCTTCGTTCTTGCAACGGCACTCCATGTCTTTACGTCCGTTCTCCGCCCCGTGGTGGGGTTTCAGCGCAGCCCGAGGATTCGGTGTTATGTATATCTCGACGACTGGCTTTTACGGAATGCGTGTGTCTCACTTCTCCTTCAAGAGCTCCAGTTTTGCCTTTCGCTGTTCGCACAGCTGGGCCTAGGTTAACCCCATGAAGGCTTGCTTCCAGATGGCTCAGTCGTTTGTTTTTCTGGGAGTGGAAATCGACCTGGTCAATTTCCTAATCTGTCCTTCTCCGGCAAGAGTATTGAATCTCCAGACCACCCTGGAGGGTTTGCACAGGCCGTCTTGGATTTTTACCAGGGATTTGGCCGCAGTCATAGGTCAGCAGGATTCGTGTGTGTTGCTCGTTTCACTCGGGGCTTGATGGACTCTGCCTATTCATTGGTTCCGGAGGAATGAATGGTTTCCCTAGAACTCGTGGGAGTATCTGATTTCCTCTAGACTGGGCAACGTTACAACGGGCTTTCCTGTTCACGATCCCAGCCCAGATGTTGTTCTTATCGCGGACGCCCGACGGTGGGCTTGGGTGGTCCCAGACTCCGGACTCTCCCAAACACTCCCAGACTCATGGACGAGGTGTCGACACTGTTCTCCCTGTGTCAAGAACTTAATGTGACATTGCTACTCAGACACATAATCGGGAAACACAATGTTGTGGCCAACGAGCTGTTGCGTTTGAACTCAATTCCAAACACGGAATAGAAATTTTCAGGGCCTAAAATCTGTAGTGCCATTTTTCTAGACTTCTTCGCCACATGCCACGACTATTAGCTCTTTGTGTCCCCATTACAGATCGGCCCGGATTGGAGCGGCATGTGCGCTTACGCCTTTTCCCAATTCTCCCTTCTTCCAGTGGATTTGACGAAAATTCGGGAATCCAACAACTTGCCGTGGTTTGTGGACCTGTTGGAACTGTCCAGGGTAGATCCTGTGCCGCTGCCTTTGTCATTGGACCTCCTGACATAACCGAGGCAGGACTATTCACCACGCATGGAGACTTTGGTCCTGAACCTGCGGGCAGCTGGTTTTTGTTTCATGTGACTCGTCGCCTTCTTCAATGTCATAGGGCGTCTACTGTGAAGGACTACGAAGCTAAGTGTCGGTGGCATGTCTCGTGTATGGAAGAAAGCGTTGATTCTTGCAACCTGTTGTTAATTCTTTGGTAGCTTCCTGGACCATCACTTCCAGTCGGGCATGTGTCCAATTGCCATCAAAGGATACCGATCTGTCATCAACTCTGTTTTAACTTGCATAGGACCTTCGGAGGCTGGCAACAGCAAGGTGATTTCTCTGCTCGTACATGCATTCGATAATTTCCAACCGCGGATCCGGTGTTAGTTTCCCTCCTGAAATCTTGCCCTGATTTGGTCAAGTTTGATGGTGACTCCTTACGAACCGCTTCACAAGGCAAGGGCATCGCTACTTTCATCTTGCCCAGAAGACACTGTTTTTGGTGGCTGCTCGCCAGGGTGAATTGACCGTCTTTTCCAGGGAGAATGAACATACTTGTTTTAGTAAGGATTGCTCAACCGTGACTCTGTCTCTTCCTGTGGAGTTCCAAGCCAAGCATCAGCATCCGGATGAGGCCCCACGTACAGTAGTTACCAAGGCCCTAGCTTCGGTGATGGATCCATCAACTGGTGAACATTCACAGCGTCCTCTCTGCTCATTGAAAGCTTACTTCGAATACACCCAACTGCCAGCTTCAACACAGCCATGACAAAGTTGAACTTTCCTTGGACACCTGCGTTTCTCCTGGTGGATAACATCCGTGGCTGTGATTCCTACTCCAGTTTCCCTGTCAAAAATCTCAATCTGGCTTGTGAAGTGATTCACCGTGCATATGATGATATCCCCAGTCATTTGGATCTAACCACGGATTTGCGAGCAAAGAGTGTTTGCTTCGTTTTGGACATGCAGCTGGTGTGTCTGCAGACGAATTGTGACCACCTGCACTTGGCGCAATAACAACACTTTCATTAGCCACTACATGCGAGTTGTCAGTGGGGCTATAGACGGTGCACAGATGATAGAACACTTTATGGCTGGCGACGCAGTGAGCATGAAGTAAATGCCTGGCTGCTGTGGAAGATGTTGCTTATTTGCTTCAGATGGGTACCTTCATTTTGTTAGTGAAATTATTAATGTTAAAGATATCGTCTGGACATTTTAGCTCTGGGTTTAGCTTGACCCGCCTCCAGTTGGACTAAGTCAGCTAATAACTAAAGGGAAGTTTTTTTTGTATAGTAGTGAAAACATTAATTTCAAAGATAACATTAGTTTTTACTTAACAGAATAGTTTTTCACACGAAAGTGGGGATGAGTGGTGCTGCATGCTGGGAGTGATGATGAGCTATGGAAGCCTCTTAAGTCAAATTTAATGTCTTTGAGAATTGATTATTTATATAAACGCTATTAAGCTAATAACTAAAGGTATTTTAGGATAAGTAAAAACTAATTTTATCTTTAAAATTAACGTATTTAAAGACTAAAACAGCAGATCACAGAAGAAGGCTACCATTAAGTTACTGTAGGTTAATTGCGACCTCCTTCACACATTGTGGTTTACCCTAGCAAATGAATGTACATTTTTAAAGTTTGGTGCTGCTTTTGAACTTCTGGTGTAATTTGTACTTTTTTTTTCGATTTCTTTCAAAGTTAAGGATAAAGAACTTATCCACTGGCTAGAAGCTCTGTCCATCGACCAGGATAGCATTGACAAGGTAATGGTGCTGACAGTAGTGATTGGATGTTAGACATGCAAGTGCTATTTCGTTCAAGCCAAGTGTTTCCATTTTGTTCTACCCACAGTGCAAAATAGTTAGTTTTGGCACAAATGCAGAAATGTTCAATTTATTTGTCCATCAATGTCTTAACAGATTACATCTGAAGATTACACTTTAAATGACACCTTGCAGTTCATGACGCGAGAAGATTTGCGTCGGCTTGGTCTCAGGTAAATCATTATTTGAGCTTACCTTAGATAGAAACTTAAATTATCAATATTGGTATTGTGGATTCTCAACACTATACAGGTGTTGTTCATCGGGTCGGTAAAAAAACATCGTTTTAGTACTTCCTGTTAAATTTTCACTTGTATCGACATAATTGAAAACGTACGACATGTGTATGTGTTTGTACCTCTACTCGGGCATCTGTATCTAGGAACCAACAATGATGAGAATAGCGTCAAATAAAATATAATGAAATTATGTTTCCCGGTAGGCCAATTTTCATTGCTGTATGATTTTTTGACCCTCAAATCTACGAAAAACTGCTTTAAAAATTGTTCATGATTACAAAGTTCAATCGGACAAACTCTGAAAACTTGCATGATGACAACGTTCGATCAGGCATACTAATCGGAAAAAACGTTGTTTAGCGAAAAAATGTACCAAAGTTCAAAATGCTCAGCCTTATATTGTACAGAATCCCCGCTATTCTGCAAATTTTCGGTAGTTCATATCACCAACTATCTTCATCAGGTGTATTTGACAAATTTAAAAGTTCTTGGCTCACATCTTCCATCTCGTCGTTTGTATACAGCGGTGGTTGTTGTTGTTGTTGTCCTAGCCTACTATATTTATCAGCGCTCTCCTCTGCTGGAGCAGACGCTCGTGGAGGCCATGCCTCACTAGATACTTGATGTCTGTGGCTGAAGGGTTTAGAATATTCATAAGTGGTCTTGCTTCTGTCACGTGTGCTTGAATCGCAAGTGACTCCAGTCTCCGCAGATCGCAATCCCGTGCTGTATTTGACACAAGTAAAGTCGTCATTTCTGCCTACGTTATTCTATGTCCTGTTGTCATGTGGTGAAGTACGACTCCGTTTTCTTCCTTCTTACTCCTCATCCATGTGTTGCCTTATCCTGGTTTGCAACCCCTTTCTAATTTCACCCACATAAACATAGTCGCACTCACTATAGGGCACACAATACACACCTCCTCTTATTTCTAGTTCCTCTGGGAAGAAACTAACTAGAGAGAAATGAAAGGCAGAGGCAACCGTTCCCATTTAACGAGAAAAAGATTGAGTGTTACTTACGTCAAGGGCACGGGTGAGGAGCTGCAAAACGTGTGGAGTCAACAAGGTTTTGACTTCTATTTTCGGAGGGACGAGAACCTCAAGGATCGCCTGATGAGAGGAGGAAGAGATGCAGCCAGAGGAGTAAATCCACATGTAGACCACCGTAACGAAGAGAAGCATGTTCTCAAGAAGATAAATAATGATCTTAAAACTGAATGACCTTAAACCATCATCGTCTAAGGCCATTCAGCAATTCAATTTTGAGGAACCAGGGTGTCCCACTGCTTGATCGCACTTTGGACTCTGGTGTGTTGAGTGGTGGTGTGTGAGTTTCTTTGGTTTCGCACTGGAGTGTTGATGGCAATTGCCATTGTCCGTCAAAAAGTGTCACTCTTTTCATATCGACAATCTGGAGGGTACTATTCCATATTTTCTAAACCACCAGCCTTTGCTCATGGTTTCTGAGGTGAGGGATCTAGGGATCTGCCTTACTTCATACCATAAACCCTCCATTCATTGCCTTTGTATTTTGGCAAAAGTCTTTCGTAAGTTTGTTATATTGTGGATCACTGCTTCATTTCCGGAATTGTTCAAACTAAGGTATGGGCCTTTAAAATCTTTGTACGCCCCATCCTTGAGTATGCCAGCCCGGTGTAGTCCCCATCGTTACTGGGTGATATTGACAGACTTGAATCTGCCCAACGTAAGTTCACAAAACGGCTCTCCGGTTTGCGGGACTTGTCTTACTGCGAGAGGTTGGTTCGGACCGGGCTTCAATCCCTTGAACTTCATAGATTCATTGCTGACTTAATCCTTACATTTAAGAGTTTGCATGGTTTCCTAGCTGTCAACCTGCCATTTTTCGATCCCAGTCCTTGTGCGATCACTCGTGGACATTCTTTTAAACTTGCTTCACAGGCGTTCAAGCTCGGGTACCGAAAAAATTTCTTTTGCGTTAGGGTTATCTGCGCATGGAATGCCTTACCGAGTGAGGTTGTTGAGGCGAGTTCAGTTGGCCGATTTAAATTTTTATTAAATAAAATTTGCCTTGGGACTTTTTTAAAGCGGCCAGAATTAGTTGCTCTTCTTTTCCCTTCATTTTCTTTTCTGTTTTATCTTACTTCCCTACCCTTTTATGGACTGGCGTTGGGGAGTTTCCCCTTTCGGCTCCAAACCCTTAATGTGATTGAACCTTTATTTATTTATTTATAACACAAGAAGGTGTGTACTGCTCCCTACAGTAAGTGCGACTCTGTTTATGTGGGTGAAACTAGAAAAGAGGTGTGAAACAAGATAAGGCAACACATCGCTGACGTAAGGAGTAAGAAGGAAGAAAACCGAGTCTCACTTCACCACATGAAAACGGGACATAGAATAAACTGGGCAGAAACGACGACTTAAAGTCAAATGCAGCACAGGATTGCCGTCTGAGAGGACTGGAGTCACTTGCGATCCAAGCAGATGTGAAAGAAGCTCATGGATATTGAAGCCCCTTCAACCCCAGTCACCAAGTATTTAGTGATGCATGACCTCCATGAGTGCCTGTTCCAGCAGTGGAGAGCGCCTGATAAATGTAGTAGGCTGGGACAACAACAACCGCCGTATACAAACGACAAGAAACAAGATGTGAGCCAGGAACTTTTAATTCGTTAAATACACTTGACGAAGATAGTTGTAGATATGGAGTATCGTAAATTTGCAGAATAGTGGAGATTCTAGACATTATGAGATTAAGCGTCTTTAACTTTGGTGAATTTTTTCGCTATTGATAATGAGCTCTCAGAGTATTAGTTCCATTAGTTTATTCAAGACAGTTGGTTGTAAAAAAAAAAAAAAAACCCTTGAAAGGTTGACATAATTTCCATCATACTTAGTATCAGTAAAACTAAATACACCGCCGTACCCAGTGTTAGCCGGATCCAGGCACCTCAGGTGCCGTGCTTGCGCAGATCGGCAGACATCGTTATTGTTAGAATGCCCCATCGCATAGAAGTGTTTTCGTGTCGTCCCTTTGTTTTTCCATCATTTCTGACATTTTTTTACACGTTAGTTCATGTTTTCAACAACCAAATTTCTCCTAGTGATACGTGAACTTCGTTTTGTGTTGTTCCAGCCGTAGATTGTGCTTGACAGCTATGGCTTCATCTGAATTTGATGTTACGACAATGCCAAATAGGCCTATAAGATGCACGCACTTCAAACGTTGTGAATTCGACATCCATGAACTTTGTTGGTCGTGTTGTTCGTACAGCCCTTCTGTAACGTGCTTCCTTGTTCCTCTGGAACATTCAGCCATAATTCTGATAAAATGTGAAGCTTTAAGATTACGAATGAAGCAGCTACAGGCAAAGCGTGCATACAATCACACTACTGCTAGACTCCCCGCAGACAATACCGGGAAGCAAAGACTTTTTCCGTGTCTGAAACACCCGTGTCTCCCGTGTTTGAAGCCTTCCCCAATCATTTCTACTGCTTTGAAGGGTGATGCTTCCTTCTTGGCTGACTCGACTTTGACCTCAATTATGAACCGATGTTGATGCAAAAGAATCTTCTAACGCCACCACTGTTACCACAACATCCTCGTCTGTCTTCAGTGAATAATCTGTTCCAGAGACTTCTGTTCTGTTCCTCTGGCAAGTCTCCGTTTACTGTTAATCAATCAATCCCTGACAAAGGTGAACTCAAAAATGGGTGAACTGAAGAACGCCATGCCTCAGGCAACGTCCGTCGCAACTGCACCCATACGTCTGGACTTGCCACCCATCATCGAGAAAATCCTGCTACTGTAGCGCCGATTTATTTTTCCCTGTAGATGCCATATTTTCTCGCCTGGGAAAGGAGTGTTCTTTGCCGGGAAATGACTATTTTCACTTTACTAAGCCTGCCGATAATCTCCAGCCCTTAGGGCCTTGTTCCTCTTTAGATGCCAATAATCCTGTTTCTTCTGAGACCAGATATAAAAAAAGCTGTATGAAGCCACGAAATCGGTAAGGCCATACAAAGAAATTGTCTGGTTTATGGGCAAGGTTGAAAATTGAAACACCAGACAACCAGGCTTTTATTTTAATTTTTATTTTATTTAACTGACCACATTTCTGTGTCATGTACCTAGCTCAAAGCTAAAAGAGTATGCAGGAGGCCTAAAAAATTAATATTCTGCTAATGTGTTACTTATGTTGTCTAGTTTTAAGAATATTTTAGTTTTTGCCAACTAACTTCTTAGTGGTTAGAGGCTAGAGCTAGAGGCTTGAAATTAACACCATTGGAAAGCTCATTTAGAGCCGGTTAAAATGGTATACTGGAATGTATACGAACAAAAACGAACAAAATTTGGCGAAAATATGAATTTTAGCGGGTGGGCCAAGAATGAGATAAAAAAATTTGACCCGCAATAATTTAAGGCACCCGCATGCACCTGTAAACCGAACAATTAACTTTGCATGGCCTAATAGAAATAGAAAAAAGATGGTGTATGGGGCACCCACCCATCAACTCAAATGACATCACACTATGAGTGCATCAAAGCGAGATTTCAGAGAATTACGTGATGGAGAACAAACAACAGAAGAAGGTAAGGCATACCACGTGCTAACAATCCTTTCAGTGACGAACTGGTAACGAAGTTTAGTACAGGAGATCGTGCCACAAGTGCGAAAAGGGTGATCCAAGTAAAAAGTATCAAGAAGGCGAAGTGAGAATTGTGTATTCCCTGTGGAGACAGTCCTGACTAGACATAAGGCGGAGTTTACGCAGGTGTTCAGCATAAGGGAGAGAACGAATTGCATGGCACCGTTTAGTTAGGCGTCTCTGACAGGAGTTCAAGATTAAGAAAATAGAGGTTGTACGGGCGACATATTTAAGGACAGTAATCAAAAAGGTGAAGAAGGAAGGTTTTAAACAGCACTCTAATATGTTCAGAACAGCACAGAAATGAAACCCAAAGGTTGGATTCTTTGAAAATGGGTGATAACAGCATGAAAAACATGCAAAAACACATCAGAAAATATTGAAAGCAGGGACGATAAGAAAACGGTTGTAGACGGGCGGGCATCCTGACTATAAACGTCATTGGCAATCTGCGTATGCGCACATTGGTGCAATGGAAGCAAGGATTTTTAACTCTGCTAGGAATTTTCGTCTTAAAGCAGACAACAACGAACAAATTTAACTGGGAAGATAAAAACACTGGTCTGTAGTCAAAATTACAGTGCAGCCTGTATAGTTTTGTTTAATTGTTTCTTGTACAAAAGTAGGGAAGTATTATAATTTTTTTATAGTAGATCTGTTTCTTTTTTTTAGTGGCGGTGTGGAACTACGTATATGGCGTGCTTTGATGGAATATCGGCATAAGTCTGGCGTGCGAGCTGAGGGTGTGCCTTCATTTGACAGATACAATGGAACATTGAACAAATAAATGAAGCCTAAGGCAGCAGAATATATATATATATATATAAAAAACGGTGATAAAATAATTATATTTAAAGTGTAAAATATATTTTTTGCCATATTTTGAGTCGCGCATATTAATTGGACAAGTATTAATTTTTTTTTTATCATAAAATCATGTCCTTTCGTAAATATTGATGTACATAGTGAATGAAATACAATGCGTGCTTCCGTCAAACAGCTGTTTTGTTGAAATGTATTTATACAAGGTGCTATAAAAAGAGCACAAAATCTTTTAACTCGACAAATTTCATTTTTAGGCAGTTTTAAACTTTTCTTGAAACATACGATATAATGAATTTTAGTAGGCATTTTCCATTTAACTTAACGCCTTAACTAGTTTGTAAAAAAAAAAAAAAGGGAGGGGGGGAATATGAAAACCTAGCTAACCACTTAGCTACGCTCACATAACTTTCTATAACTGTTGACAAAATGTCATAAAAGTAAGTAAATAGTTTGTAAATACATAAAAAAATTAGTTGGCACCTTAAAGGAAAATGTCTATTATTTGTTTGTTACAAAATTTAAAGTGTGCAGTCTTCCACAAAACTCTCTTTGATCATGTAAATAAAGAAGTTGATAAGTGTTGTTAATGATTGTATTTGTGAACATAAGCCACACTGGTCATTAGGTTGCAATCCACCATTTGCTATGCAAATGCAGTAATCCTTGGACTTTACAGCACAACGTGTCATTCTCCGCAACGCTGCAAAACTCAGACCCATGCTTCACCAGTCCAGTTATAATGCTTGTCTGCTTACTGAGCTCTTTATTGCCACCTTCCTCAGGTAAAAGGAATATATTCACCCGAATGGCATTGAATTGGTGGTGGTAATGTGGTAATTGTATTAGTTTTCACGCATTACATTATGTCTTCTTTCTACTACTATTATCGCCGATGTTCATTATTCTTTTCAACTTTCGATGGTCGTTTGTTCAGCTGCCATCTTCACCTCAGGTACCAAGAAAGCCATATGTAGCGCTCAGCGTTTGGTTAGCTGACTGGCAAGTTCACGCATCCGTCAAACGGATGAATCTAAAATTCTTGGAACAAGTCTGATACGCAACAGAGGCGAAGCTTTGTGCCCACAGGCTGTGTTTGACGCTTCAGACGACAGACATAATGGTGTGAGTAGCATGGCCTTTAGGCATAGATACCAACAGTATATTTGACAGTTTACCTGAATTCATAGGGATGGATGGATGGAGAGTTGATATTCGGTAGGCACTATGGCTAATGCTGGGTGTGCGTCTAACGACAAGAGTTGATATGTATCTGGATTACTTTTGTCCGTGCACTATTGGTTACGGCAGTAGTGTGTTGGTACTCCACTGGATGGCGTCAATTGCGTTGTGTCTAAGTCCAGATGAGATCGGCATTTAAAAGGAATAGAATCGTTATTAATTCAGCATGAAATTTCAAGAGGTGCATCACTAATGAACCTGCAAGGACCCTCAATCCCACCGACTAAGTATATAATCAGTTAGCAGCTTGATGATCACCTCACTTGGGAGAGGCAGTACCATGACAACGAACAAACTCGGCCTGACGCACATAGGAGGCCCGCTGTATTTAACTAATTCTCTTGATACGGCTAGAAAAACAGCGATGTAAAAACTGAAGAATATAGGAGAACCATAATTTAACACCTTTATGGATGTATGATATATACGTATCGAAAATTTGCAGAATACTCTTGAATTTGAGCGTCAACACGAATGTTTCCCTTAGTTACCGAACATTCAAAGTACGATGGATGCATTTTTCTATAATAACAATATTGGTGTAGAAAAATATTAAATCTTTAAAATTACCCTGGAAAGGATACTTTTAAGTGACTTTGGCCGGACACCCTATTACGGCCTTCCAAGATTCCTTTAGTTTCATCAATACAGCTGCCTACTTCACTTCTTCAAGTGGCGTGTAGATGGTTGATGGTTGAAAGATCAAAATCAACTGTTTTCCAGTGTATTTCATTGTTCCTTTTGATCAGTTTGTCTAAAATTAACCCTTTGACTTGCAGCATTATTTTGCTAGTGGTAGTCATGCAGCACAATGATGAATTTAGTACAGCAACAGAATTCAAACTTTAAATCAGTTGGAATGCTTGAGTAGGTTGATACTTGATGCCTGTAGATAGCTGCTTGCAATGGTGCAGGGATATGAGATGGTAAGGCGGCTCGAATATCAGGCGAATTGTGGTTACGGGCCCACAAATTCAATACAAACTGACTCGATTGTAAGGCGGATGACTTTTACCCAAAATTCTGACAGTGCCTCTGTTACCAATATAGTTGGTACCACAGCACAGCCAATGCTTATTCAGAATCATATTTTTCTTGATATAGGTTTCTTACTACCTGCAAATACTTACGTTCAGTAATTATGCTTAAAATCACCATTTTACGCTATCGCTGCTCATTTATCAACTAAAAAACCCCCTTTTTTAGCTTGTACCAAAACTTTCTCTCCACTCCCGCCTGGCGCGCTGCTACTCCTATCTAGGAGGCCGCCATCTTGTTTGGTCCCTTCATCACATTTTGAGCACGCCATTGGGAGAGGACGTGCTGTGACGATTGGATAGGATTTATCGACTTTTTTGGGCAGCAAAATGGCCACAGTGGAGGAGGCTAAAGACCTGCTTCGTGAGAGACTTAATTCGGGAACGTTCAACAAGTGTTCGTGCAAGAAACAGTCGAGGGATTTTCATCCGTTGTGTCGCGATTGCAGGCCGTGTAATTTCGTCAGTAAAGTTTGTGAACTGTGCGATCTACACCATCGATCTACGGTGAAAGAGATTCTACACACGTGGAAAAAATCAGACCAAAAAGTAGATCAACTGTGGATTCCAATCAGACCAACTGTGGATTCCATAACAAATTTTCAAGGTCCTTTTTTGGTTATATTTTAGTTTTTGCTAAATAATTCAAAAACTTGATCTACTTGATCTACTTGTACTTTTTAGTAGCACCAATGGATAGCTCTCAAAAAAACGGTTCGAATGGTGTATTCACAATTCAAAATCTGTTAAAATTTGAGCGAGTTATGGATTTGGACACGCATATAAGACAAAAATAAGATGAATATAGAAAAGAAAAACGCGCTTGCAAGTCACGAGGTTAAGATGGCTCCATTCGTGATTGCTATATCGCCTCTTTATCTGCCTAACACACTAGCAAAACTGGTTCAGAGCACCAATACAATGCTGTAAAAATGGAATGGACGTGCGATATGTAGTTAAATCCTAGCACACACCCAGCACGTCACACTTTTCAAAGCACATGTATGTTCATTGTAACAGTCCGCACACAGACTGAAATTAGTGGTTTAATTAAATACATGTACAGTTTTCACTCCGGGATAGCACAGTCGAGAGACGAAGTTTGCAAGCATAAACGATTTATTCCCAGCATCTTCGGTGACAAATACACATAACGTTGAACAACGACGCCGCTGCTTACATTGTTATCAACAAATAGGCGGGAAGCCTGTTGCTTGGTAACATGGCCGGAGGGTTCGCGTCCAGGGTTCGAGTCCCTGTTCGGGTGCCAATTTGTTGAGTTTTCACTGTACTCCCGAGATAGCACAGTCGAGAGACGACGTTTAAAGCATAAACGATTTATTCCCAGCATCTTCGGTGACAAATCTGCAGAACAACAAACAACGCCGCCGCCGCTTACGTCATTATCAACACGGGCGAAGGGCGAGCATGCATGCAGGGTAGTGGTAATGTGGGGTCACATACATATTTTCAATTTTAGCCTTTGGGTAAAGCAACGGTAAGGCCATTAAAAAAAAAAAAGTTGGTTCTCAGGCCCTCACGCACCGATTTTTTGACGAGAAATAAAAAGAAACGATGCGGCAAAAATAGCAGAAGATTAAAAATGGTCCTTACTAAGAAATAACAATATAAAAATTTTAAGGACATGTGGTTACCAGAATTACGAGGCAGTGGCCTTTAGTTTACCCAAAATAAAAAATAAATCTCCCAAAATGTACGGAAAAATAAGACCGACAAATATAAAAAAATAAAATTCCACCCGCACGGATTTCATGATAAAAATGCCTGAGAACCAACTTTCTTTTTTTAAGTGGCCTAAGCCTTATTTACATACTTTTTAATGAATAATTAAAATTGCTAGGCATGTATGCTGAACAAGGGGAAAACAACTTGATTCAATATCTCCAAAATGAACATTTTTATTACTTAACATATTTATCTTACGAATCTCAATACAGAAGCTATAATTATAATATGTACAACACGTTTCATTCAAGGAAATATTCAAGTTTCTCAGACTACTGTTAAGACTTTCCAAAAAGTGGCAGAAGGTAGGCTTGTTATATTTGTCACTTGAAATTTCCTTCTACTACGTTTTGAAAAGACCTTAAAACTACATAAAGCACCATGATTGAAGGTTTCGGAAGTAATGGAATATTGTTAAACACATGCAGTAGGTACTTGATGAAATTTTAGAATTTTCATATCGCAAGCATTTTTAATCTCGAAGTTAAATGAATATGGACAGAAACTTCCATCATATTTATATTAAAGGCTATCGTGTTTGAAAATAAGTTAATGCAGCTTTTTGCGATATGTTAGTAAAACAATGCATGTCATACACCTGACAGGGGTGTGCAATACGAACGAAGTTCGATACGGATACTTTCTCGGTGTCGGTATTGATATTCGGTAGTACCGAGAAGTGTCAAAAAAGTATCGCCGGTTTAAAAAAATTGCAGTAGCAAGTGATTATCACAGAGGTTTTGGAACAGAAAATTAATTTCAACAGCGTACATCGTCCGTCGTAGATCTGTGACCAATAGGCCTATCGTTTAGTAGCCGAACAATTAATAGCAGTTTCACACGTTTTTGATCGGCCACCTACCAACTGACCCTTTAAAGTTTGTGGGAGCAACCTCCATCAAATTAAACCATAAAATTCCAAGAAAACGGTGATTACTGGAACAGAATATGTTATAGTTGATTGCTGTCTGTTTATGGAAGCCAAGACTTTATTATTACGTTTGCCTGGACTCTCTTGTTGATTAGCGACTCATGAGCCACCATCTAAAAATTGAACAGTCATGATGGGACTTTACCATAAATATAAAAGTACAGTAACTAATTTGTTTTAAACTTAATAGAAATATTTTAAAATTAGACTGAATATTTTCACTAAGCATTAGGCAAAGATCCTATGTAACTATCTTGTTTTAAACTTAATTGATTTTTTTAAGTTGACATGTTTGTGTTACTAAATTATAAATACAGTATAACCTCGTTAATAAGAACTCTGATAACAAGAATTCCCACTTAATAAGAACTTTTTTCAAGATTTTGGTTGGTCAGCTACTCAGTCAGCACTAAATATATACGGCTATAACGAACTCTGTTAATACGAAAGTACGGATAAGACGAACAAATATTTACAATTCTAGCTATTTTTACGAATTTGCTGTTTGTAAAGGTTTCTTTTTCCTCCTCCTTGAATTTCGTTTTGTTTCACGCAAAACATCAATCGCTAGTTGACTCCATCTTGGGAAGTGAAGAGTTTTGTCCGTTTGCGCATACGTGAAGGTCAAGGACGAATGAAAAGAAAATACCGTATACCGGTAGGCTACATTTTTTTTAAGTTGCAGTCCAATTTCTCTCGTCCGTTTAATAAGAACTACGGTTAATAAGAACATTTTCAGCAGTCCCCTTAAAGTTCGTATTAAAGAGGTTTTACTGTATTAAATTTGTATACATATTTTTCTGCATAAACATAATATTTTATAAAATATACATTTAATAAATAAACTATAAGTGAAGAGAACCAATCAAATTAAACTAGCTGACAATTAAAAAAAAATTTGATGTTTCGAAAAAAATTTGATGTTTCGTTTCATAATTACAGTACAATACATAATTTTTTTGTCAAATCAAATACACAAAAATGTACGTAAATTCCATTTAGGTTAGTCCAAATTTAGTATTAAGTTTCCATGCTTAACGGTTGTCTATTTCACAGGGTATAAATTTTAAAATAGTAATACGAATAGACCTAACAAAAGTTATAGATGAAGTAGTCTGACCTTGTTTATTCCAACTGCTTTTTTTTTTTTAAAAGCTGTCACCATCAAGAAAGTATCGGTATCGAGTTGAAAAACCTGGTATCGCACACCACTGACACCCGGTCACGTGCACGTGTAGCATAGGATGCTAATTCCTGTATTATATTGCGTGAGCTTTTATTACTTTAGTTTCACTGATATTTACAGTAGTACAAGGCACTGGCAGTGTCACTTGCAGTGCTTGAAGATTATGCTACATTTCTGCTACTGGAAACTGAATATTAAAGTTCTTGTGATGTAGTAACTCGACAGGACTCCCGGTTGTAACTGCAAATGATATAAGTGCCTGAGGTAATTGCCATGGGAAGAAAAGACATTCCTGATTCATAATACAGCAATAATTCAGTCGATTGCATTTCTCTTTTGTACAATGTTGCTTGCCAAGGGAATATTTTGTAAAAGGTCAAGCTTATGCACCACGTGATCTGAATACGCTGCTTCTAAAAATGTGTGCGTAGCCTGGACCTAAGCTGACATTTATTAAACTGGGGGTTGCTTCTACCATCAGCTCTTACCAGTCCTGCAGACTAAGCTTGCAAGCTCCACATCTTAGAATTTAATTTTTACTGTCCATTTCTTATTAATGAAGAAAATTCCAGTTAAATGGCTTTCCTTATTCCATGTTTTTGAGCATCTGAATACAGTCCATATCTGCAATGGTGTCGTAGTTTGTTTTGGGGAGGGGTTGGGGGGAACTGTTCGAGATTACAACATGCAGTTTGTGGCAGAGTATCATTCTAGCTATGTTTTAACTGTGAATTACTATTTAATTTTTTTATTTATTTTAATAATTGTTAGACTTTAGCAGAAAACTACACCATTAATGAGAAATTGGGGATACAATTTTGGATATCGGTATCAGTACTGGTATCAGTATGGTAAAGTTTGTATCAGTGCAGGCTTACTAATAACAGCAATTACAGCTAAAAAAAAAATAAAAATAAAAGAAACTTCAGGTAATTTCGGTGTAAGTAAAAGCAAGCACTCGTACACACATGCATCAAAGACAACTTCTGACAACTTTCTTCCTTTTCAACACAACGCTTGAACAATTCTGGTGTTGCGTTAAAAGGAAATAAGTTAGGGATAGAAACCAAAACAATTTGACCAAAAGATCGGGCTTCACTATGATTAACATTTTAAGTTTTTTTTTGCATTTCTCTTTGCAAATATGCCAATATATCTTCTTGTTTATCACAGAGATGACAGATAAGATGACACGTCTTTTAACTATTATCCACCTTCGAACAAATCATACATACTGCAGCATTGCTTGTTGATGCTGTTGGTACTGTAAAAGCCTGGAGTTAAAAATTGTAACTAGTCCATCCCACGCGCAATCAGCAATCTGTAAACAAAGACAAAGTGGCAGTGAGGAACACTGAAAAATTCTCAACCCACATGAACATGTTATTGGAGTTTGTCGATATACTAAATACAAGGTTTTTTTTTTTTTAGCATACGAATGGAGGACCTGTCAAGTTGAAAATTGAGCTAAGGCAAAATCATGCATTGATGAATAATGTAGTTTACTCAAAAGCATTAATTTGTTCAGGTGTTTACTAACAGCCAGTCATCGTATTCGAAAACGAGAGTTAACAACTGTAGAAAATTCATGCCCCTAGCGGTTTTTTATTTTTTTTATTCATCAGATTGTGTATATGGGCTAACATTTACTTATTTGCTAATGGCAAGTGTCAGGGTGAGTAGTTTCAGCCCAGAAACTCCTCTTCCCTCCAAGCACAGAGTCCAGACTCTGCTAACTCCGACAACTTGGTTTAATGCACGAGATGAAAATGACAACCCTTCATGAGTAGCGGCCATATTGTGACACACTCTCTCCTATCTTACCAAGGCATGTACCAAAGCTTACTCAGCATGCACAAAGGCATGAGGAGAACATGGGGAGGCATTTAGGTGTCAACTATGTGTTGTCATAGTCACACGCTCCCCCCCTCCCCTACTCGAATTTTGCGTCCCAATGTCGTGTCTTGACTTACAGACGCCACTATAGTTAAATTCAAGGGTACATTTTGAAAGAGTGATAACAGATGCAACTATTAACGTCATTAATATTAATGAGGCTAATGGTTTCTTAATTCTAGTACATAAATATTAAATTGAAATGAACATTACAGTGCTTCATGAAAAAAGAATGATCTGGATCGTGCGCATGGCCCTAGCCTTATGCGGACTGCATGTAAACACCCGTGCCAGCACTTCCACTCTACCGGGGTTGCGCCCCTGTTGGTGCAACTTAGTTCGTGTTGATCACTGAACTTACTTCTTGGGCCAAAATGTACGGGTGTTTTTTCGTCCTGACGGTGCAACTTAGTTCTCTACTCATGCGACGCACTTCATAATCCTCTGGAAACAGAGAGGTTGGATCCTTAGAATGATCTCGTCGGAGTTCTGTCTGGAGAGTGTATGTGTGCTGTGTTCTTGTACTCCCTTCATCTTGAGTCCGAGTTGAGGAATGGTTCAACAGGGCGGATGCTGGGATGACTCCAATCATGATTCCTTAGCGTGATTCCCCTGTTGGTGCCACTGAGTTCATGTTGATCACTGCGCCCCGAAGGTGCTACTTAGTTCTCTTGGGCCAAAATGCATGTGCGTTTTTGTGCCCAGAAGGTGCGACTTAGTTCTTTACTGATGTGACACACTTCATAATCCTCTGGAGACGGAGGTCTTGGATCCTTAGAATTGTCTCGTCGGCAGTTCTGTCTGGAGAGTGTATGTGGGCATTGTTCTAGTACTCCCTTCGGCTTAAGTCTGAGTTGAGGAACGGGTGGAGAGTGCGGATGTTGGCGTGACTCCAATCGTGATTCCTTAGCTTCTCACGTCAACACAAGTCATTAAGGAGGTGAAAAGAAAACATAGTCTTGCGCCGTGGATGTGAGGTTCTCCGGTTATGTTGACTAGCCTAGTATTTACGAGCGTTTACTTGCCGCGGAGGTGTGTTGGTACTCCTGCTAGCTGAGACCCTGCAGGATGACAACTAATTCAATCTGCGCCCCGAGTGCTCCAGTCCTCATTGTTGAGGTTGTGGAACGGTGCCGTCGCCAGAAAGTAGATAAAGTCATCATGATGGTGGTCGTTTCTTCCTCTTGGTCCTTATTGTTCGGTGAACTGCTTAGTTGCCCGGTGACATGAGAGGAGACTCAGCTGCAGTCTCCGAGGTTTCTTCTGAATCCGACAAACTTGAGTCACATGTGTCTTCGTCTGAAACTTCTTGATCCGATTCGTTGTCTGGAAACTTGTGGGGTTCTCGGTTGTTAGGAAGCTTGGTGGGTTCTCTATCGTCACCTCCTGACGAAGTTGTTGACGGTTGTCCTCACCTGTCCATTTTGACAGGACCCCAGTAGGGTTCAATTTTCACCATTTTCACAGTCTTTTAGTCCACAGCGTCACCCATGGAGACCAGGAAGTATGTGACTGCGCTGAGTTTCTCCATCACTACGTAAGATGCGTTTAACATTGGTTCCAGCTTTTTGGTAATGCCAATTTCAGCGTTTGATAACACATGGTTTTGCACTTTAACAAGTTCAACCGGCTTGTACTGGATGAATGTGCCGCATGTTCTTCACGCACTCTTCAAGGGTGATGTTCTCTTTCTTGTCTGGAAGGCTGAGGACTTGGAGTGGAACCCTGGCATCGGCTAAGAATTTGAAGTAGTGTGGAACCATGTTCATAACGCATCGCATTCGAGTGTGGCCAGATGAGGTCCCCAGGTGGTTTCATGATCTTGTGGAAATGCGCAGGTGCAGCCTTTCAAGGTTCTGTGGGCTCTTTCTGTAGCATTCGATTGTTCGATGGTGTTTGATGGCTTGTCATCAATACAAGGTCCATGAAGACTTTTGAGATGAACACTGGGTCATTGTCGGATACTAAGATGGTGGGTACCCCAAACTTCTCCTGTACACCTTCAGAAGGTTTTTCACTGCTGTGTACATTCTTAGTTGGGGTCAACAAGACATACTTGGTAAAATAGTTTAACATCTTCATGAAGTATTTGTGATGATGTGTTGGCTCTGGGAGTGGGCCCACGAAGTCTATCCCCAGCATGTGTAATCTCCTGGACGGGATCACCGGCTGCACGTTGCCAGTGCGTTCTTGTTACGACGTTTTCACCACATGAGAGGAGTGATAGGATCTGACACAGGCTTTAACAATCTGCGACCATACGTTGCCAATGAGCAACAGATTGCAGGTGTTGCACTGTCGTCATCATCCAAAGAGGTTTGTGATCATGACAGTCACGACTGATAGGCGTGACAATTTTATTTAATTAAAAAAAAAAGTGTCACACATATTTGCTTCATTTTTGGTGTGAAGAAAGATAACAGATACATCATTACGTTTATGAAAAAAAGTACTCTTTTAGCATATAAAGTTGGTCAAAATTGCTTTCAAAGCTAGTACTATGTTAGATTTTTTTGATTTATAATGCATTTGGGGCCCCCCCCCCCCAAATATGCCTTATAATTTTTTTGTGTGTATATTCGGGTTAAGGTCTAAGTATTATGAGCTGTTTAAAAAAAAAATGAAGCCTCTACAACGTTTTTAAAGGCATTTAAACATGAATTTTAATGAAGACGTGCAATCATTTCTTGCGTTGCGAAAAAATGGCTGGTTTGGGCTAGCAGGTGCTCTTTTTCTGGCTGGCGTCAGGAGGGTTAAGGGTTAAGGGTTTCTCGGTTAACCGTTAAGGGTTAGCCGAGAAATACTTCAAGCATCTTCTGTGTCGTTGGAAGAAGTCAATTCCTGATTGTAGTCATGTGCTTCATGACTTTATTCCTTTGGTGGTGACCCTGATGTCGAGATTTTCAATTCCGGAACTCCAAAATCAGATTTCATGCGCTTTAGTGTGAATCCAACCGCATGGAGCCTCTTAAAGATCTCTTTCAATGCCCAACAATGCTCTTTCCAGGTTCTTGTCGCCACAATCATATCGTCAATGTACAAAATACATACACTTCCGATGAGATTTCCCAGCACTGGTCTTAGCTCGTTGGAAAGCTTGGCTTGCCGTCTTCAGGGCAAAAGCTAAGACCAGGAATTTGATGAATCTACGGCGACAGACGAAGGTGGTACAATCCTGGCTGTCTGGGTGCAACGGGGTCTCATGGAACCCTTGCTCGCCGTCCAGGAGCGAGATGTACTTGGCTCCGGCGAG
>JAHWFP010215461.1:29512-66906 GCA_023313725.1 Lithobius niger
TTTTTTTTCAATTAACGTTAAAATTACGAACTTGTTTTTAAAATGTTTGAAAGTGGGGAATTAGAACCATTGAAGCTTTTGGTTGAAGAGTATCAGTTAAATGTTAAGACTAGAAGAGCAATTATTAAAGTTTTGCAGGCTAAAATTGCAGATGGGTCTTTAATCAAAAATGATGTCGATAGTGATTTCATTGATTTCCAAGCTGAAGTAAATCGGCAGAAAGAGCAGATTGCTCGTGATAAGGAGGCTAATGCTGTTAGTGTTAACATGGAAACATTAAGGCTAGAGCATGAACGGGAAACACAGAAAATTCATAAAGAGCTTGAATTAAAAATGCTTCTGGAAAAAGAGAAATTGCAAAGAGAATTTGAATTGGAAAAAGAAAAAATTCAACAGGAAGCCAATGCTGAAAAAAAGAGACTAGAATTCGAAAGGGAGAAATTAGCAGCTGAGGAGAGAATTAAATTAGCTGAAGCTAATGCAGCTAGGACTCCCAGTGAAAATGCTAGAAATCCCAGTAATATTGGTGCAGAGTCTAGAGACAAAATGGATATGACACGTCACATGCAACCTTTTAAAGAAAGTGATGATAATATAATAATATAATATATAGTTTCGCCCCCCAAGTAGGGGAGGGGATCCAGAAGGGTCACAGATGTGACCACTGACACTGGTCCCAATTTAAAAGTTGTAAGGAGGCATCACTGATAGGAGCGCTTGAGGAAACGGGAGAGATCAATTTGATTTAGTAGCCTCCTGAAGACACCAACTGAATTCGCAGAAACCACAGCCTCAGGGAGGTAATTCCAAGGGGCTACAACACGATTGGTAAAGAAATGCTTGCGACAGTCGAGGTTGCATCCCGACACCCTCAATTTCAAGGAGTGGCCACGAGTACGAACTACATCACATCGATCGAAAAAAGGAAGATCCACGGGCAACATGCCATGGATGATCCGATATGTAAGAATCAGGTCAGCTTTGAGGCGTCCAAGTTCAAGGGGCTCGAGACCGACCATACTCAATCGCTGCCCTGAAGAAAAACGGCAAAGTCCACGCAAAGAGCGTGTAAAACTGCGCTGCACGGATTCAAGCCGGTCGATATCACCAAGCAGATATGGCGACCACACCGGACTGGCGTACTCCAGGAGAGGTCTAACATATACCTTAAAAGCCCACACCAGAGTTGGTCTGTCATGGCTCAAAAAACACCGCTTAACAATTGAAAGCCTGGCAAAGGCAGATTTGGTTATAATACCACAGTGAATGGATGGCTTTAAGTCGAAATTTAGATGAACTCCAAGATCGCGAATGTATGAAACCGAATTGAGAGGGGAATTGAATAAAAAAGTACGGGTGTGAAGGGTTATTTTTGCCAATATGAAAAGCACAACATTTAGAGGTAGAGATTGGTAGTTGCCAGAAATCAGACCAGGATGACACAGAGTTCACTTGGGCTGACAAAAAGTCGAAGTCGGATTCACACAAGACCTCAGACCCGACCTTAAGGTCGTCTGCGAATTTAAGTTTTGGTTTATCAGGCGTAGACGCGGCATTTGTCAGGTCGTTCAAAAAAATGACAAAGAGTAAGGGACCCAATACGGACCCCTGAGGGACCCCGCTAATAATATCAGTGGCAGACGAGAAGGTTCGTTCAATTAAACCCGCTGGGATCGCCCCATTAAAAAACTGGAGATCCATTTCGACAAGGAGCCACAGACCCCAATCTCTGTAAGTTTAAACTTACAGAGTTTAAACTCACTTACTTAAGTTACTTACTTACTCACTTACTCACTTACTCACTTAACTCACTTACTTAAGTTTAAACAGCAGTTTACTGTGAACAACTGATTCAAACGCCTTTTGAAAGTCGAAATAAATAACATCAGACGGAATGCCCAAGTCCATGGCTGAAGTCCAGCTTTCCATTGCCAAGAGCAGTTGCAATGTTGTCGACCGATTAGGCAAAAAGCCAAACTGGTCCTGGTTTATTAAGTTGTACGATTCCAAAAAAGCCAACAGATCTTCACGAATAATCGATTCCATGACTTTGCATGCAACCGCAGTGAGCGCAATAGGACGGTAATTCCTGGGGTCGGAAGCGCTACCCTTTTTATAAATAGGCACAACATTAGCAGTCTTCCATATAGACGGTAGTTGGCCCTGCGCGAAGGACAACGAAAAGATGAATGCCAGTGTATGATATTTTGCTCTTTTTAACAACTTTCACCCGAATTTGTGAACGGTTGAATTTTCCAGAAGATACTTGGTCATTGAGGTTATTGTCTTTATTGAGTGGCACAGCTAGAGAAGTTGTAACTAGGCTACCTAATGTAGACTTTAATGATTTTAACAAGGTGAAGCAGCAACTCTTACAAAGGTTTCAGCTTACATCTGAGTCTCTTCATACCAAATTTCGAAATGCAAGTAAAACTCATAAGCAATCTTATAGTGATTTTGCATACATGATCCAAACATATTACTCAGAGTGGATTAGAACAGCAAAGTGTGGTACGGATTTCAACAAGTTGGTTCAGCTTATGCTAATTGAACAGTTTTTAGATAAAGTACCAAATGAGTTAAAACTGTGGTTACTGTTAGTGGATAAAGGGGATTTAGAAAATCTAGTGCAGGTTGCTACTTTGGCTGATGAATGGATGGCAAGGCGTCAGAGTGGTACCCAAAATAACCATAGTAGTGAAGGTAATAGTGACCAAATAAGCCTTACTATAGGAAATTTAACTATTACAAGGGCAATAACGGTAATAGTAACACAAATCCAGGGTCAAACAATGGAACAGTGAGCCATGGGCAGGCAAATAATGCTAATAGTAGTAATGGGAATGTGGATAGGAATGGGAATGGACAGCAGAATGCTAAATATGGAAATGTTTCAAGTAATGGGCAAAGTGCAAATGGGAATGGAGGTCTACATGGTTTTAGAAATACAAATGGTAATTCTAAGCAGTTTGAGGCTAAACGATCGTGCTTTGAGTGTGGTGATTCTTCTCATCTCGTCAAAAATTACCCAAGTAAACGTAGTACAGCTTCTGTAAATTTATGCATGACCCGTGGTAAACATACATTTTCTGAATTGGACCATAACATAATTGCAGGTTATGATTTGGAAGGTAAACAGTTAAGAGTTTTGAGAGACACTGGTGCAACACTAAATGTTTTTGCTAGCAAATTGGTTGATCCCGCAAATCTAACGGGGGAATTCATTCAGTTGAGTACAGTATTATTCCCCACTCCAGCAGAATTACCAGTAGCAGTTATGGAAATAGGATCCCCAAGTGGTAAAGTAAAAGTTAGGACAGCAGTTTCACCTTATTTTCCAGGAAATTTTGACTGTATTTTAACTGACAAAACAATTCATGACATTCAGAACAAGAATGATGAGGAGCAGTCAGAATTGTGTAATGTTATTACTAGGGCACAGGCAAACAACTTCATGAAGGTAGGCTAAGGGAAGAGGATAAAATAGAAGGTATAAAACATGATGAGCTCGAAAATGTGGCTAGGGGGACGCAGGAAAGTAGCAGTAGGCTAGCAGATTCTTCTGAAGTTAAGGTTAAAGTAAAATCTGTAGGTAACGATCCAGATTTAACTAAGCCAGGGGCCAAAGCCAAAATAAATGTAGATGGTGCAGCTAAGATTAGCAGTGTGCTATCACCCTTGACTGCAGATTATACCAGTTTAGTTAGGACATCCACAGTGGAGTTAATTGAAGCTCAGAAAAATGATGAGAGCTTAGAAGGGTGTTGGAAGGCAGTTCTGGGGAGTAAAAATACTTCAACAGAACTTTTTGTAAGGAAGGGAATATTGTACAGACAGTGGGAACAGCGCAATACAGACTGTGTTTTTGAACAGATGGTCATTCCACTTAGGTACAGAAATCAGATAATTGATGTGGCTCATTCAAATGGGTGGTCGGGACACCTAGGTAAAAAGAAAACTTTGGCAAGAATTCAGCAGCACTTTTACTGGCCTGGGATGTGTAAACAAGTAGAACAGGCGGTCAAACAATGTGATACATGTCAGCGCATAGGCAAAACTCGTGTTGTAACTGAAGTGCCATTGGTAAAGGTTCCCATAATAAGTACACCATTCAAACGCTTAATAATTGATGTGGTAGGACCAATGAAACCAACACAGCAAGGGTTCAGGTATATTCTAACAATGTTATGCCCCGCAACAAAATTTCCAGAAGCAGTAGCTTTAAAGGTGGCTAACTCTGAAACAATTGTAGATGAACTTTTAAAAGTTTTTTGTCGAATAGGCTTTCCGGTAACGATCCAGTCGGACCAAGGCAGTATTTTTGTTTCACAACTGACAACTTATTTCCTAGAGAAATGGGGATTGAGATTGTGCATAGTTCTCCTCATAGGCCTCAGTCAAACTCTGTAGAACGAGTTCACATGAATTTAAAAGACATTTTAAGGGCTTTGTGTTTGGAAAATCCAAATGATTGGGAGCAGTGTTTGCCAGCAGTATGCTTTGCTATTCGTAGTTCAGTACATGAAACCACAAATTTCACACCGTCGGAACTAGTGTATGGTAGCAACATTAGGGGACCATTACAGTTACTTAAAGATAGGTGGGAGGATGAAGATGTAAATGTTACAGTAGTTGAACATGTGTATAACTTGCTAAATAGGTTTCAAAACAGTAGGGCATTAGCAGAAGAGTCAACACTTAAAGCTCAAACCAAAGCAAAAAAGTATTATGATAAAGGGGCCCGTGATAGGCAGTATAAGGAGGGAGACGAGGTATTAGTACTTAAAACTGACAGTAAACACAAACTTGAGGTATTTTGGAAAGGGCCATTTACGATAGTGAAAAAGCTGGGAGAAGTAAATTACCAAATAGCTTTAAACAAGGCCAAAACTAAATTAGCAATTTATCATGTGAATATGCTAAAGCCTTACTTCCATGCCATTGACACAGTAAATGTCATATTAGCACCTGAAGAATTTGAGGAAACCCCAATCTGGGAAGGGAAAACTCCTGAGTATTTGAGCCCTGAGGAAGTCATTAGCATGGCTAAAAGCTTAGGTACCATGACCCCACAAATGATTGAGGAACTCAAACAAGTATTTAGTCAAGTACCAAGGGTATTTTCGTTAACTCCAGGGAGAACAAACGTAATCGAATTTGATTTAGAGTTAACTGGTGAACCAATTAAACAGGCAATATTGCACCGTTACTCCCCAAGACAAAAACAACTCATTGAAACAGAGTTAGATAGAATGTTAAAGTTAGGGATTATTCGTGAGAGCAAAAGCACATGCGTCTCTCCTATGCTAATTGTTCAGGAGGTGGATAAAGACCCTAGGCCAGTAGCAGATTATCGACTATTGAATGATGGTACTAAAAATGCTCCTTTTTTCTTCCAACGATTAATGGAACAGGTTTGCAAAAATGTAAGGGAATTTGCAGGACCATTTCTTGATGATGTTGCCGTGAAATCTCAGGAATGGGGGGAACACCTAAATCACACACTAAAATTCCTTCAGGAAGTTCAGAAGGCAGGACTAACTATAAATTCAAAAAAATGCCAGTTCGGTATGGATCATGCAGTTTACTTAGGTCATGAAGTGGGTGGTGGTGTTAGGTCCCCTACGGACATCAAAGTTTTGGCTGTTAGTCAGTTACATAGGCCTAAAACTAAGAAGGAAATTAGGTCAATATTAGGGTTAGTAGGCTATTACCAACATTACATACCAAACTTTGCTCAGCTTGCTAGTCCTTTGACTGACAAATTGAAAGCATCCGAACCTACAAAGGTAGATTGGGATGATACGTGTGAACACACGTTTCAGGCTCTTAAGGCCGCAATCACTAAGAAACGGGTATTACATGCACCGGATTATTCTAAGAGATTTTTGATTCAGACAGACGCGAGTGACCGAGGTACGGGAGCGATATTGTGCCAGGAAGACAATGACGGCAATGAGCATCCAGTCTTGTTTCTTTCAAGGAAATTTTATCCACGAGAGCTTGCTTACAGTACAATTGGAAAAGAATGTTGCTGTGTGGTGTGGGCGATCCATAAACTCAGACATTACATTATAGGCTCAAGAATTTTAATTTTAACTGATCACAATCCTCTTGTATGGTTAAGGAATCAAGGTACAAAAAATGGTAGGCTACTCCGTTGGTCGCTAGCACTATGAATTATGAATTATGAATTATGATTATGAATTTGATATCTGTCATAAAGCGGGGAAGAAAACTTCCAATGCTGATACTCTAAGCCGACATTTTGTGTAAGGGGGAAGAGTACAAAAAAAAAAAAAAAAAAAAAAAAGCAAAGCCCCTGTATTGCAACTGATGTGTGTGCATCCTAATTTGACTTGTGCTTTCCCGATATTCCCATTGGACTTGTGCTTTCCAGACTTTTTTATCCCAAAAAAGTACTTGAAGTATGGGGGTGTAACGGACATTGGCTTACCCTCGTACCTACCTGACCTGTGTGCTGTTGTGTTGTGGTTGACTCTTGTTGGCGCCAAAATCACTTGTGCAACGGCAGGGACTTTCAGGTTTTGCGCCAAAACCACGAGCGGACGTGCAGGAGAACGTGGCTAAGTATTGTTGGCCACGATTGGTGAACACTTTGTAACCATGAACTGGATTGGTTAACGAACTCACGAGCTGATTGGTTGTCCGGTGGAGCTCTGGATCCGACCGGAGCATATATAAGTCAAGGGCGTCAAAGCCCGGTGTTCTATTCCCGTTGATTCTTGTGTTGAGAAAGAACGTAATAATGTAACCCAAATCTTGTCATGATTATTCCGCATTAAATAAGGTTTAACTACTTCAAGTTTGGCTTCTACATTGAACACACGTTACACTATATTTAGCTGTCACAGTAGTTCTATTAACAATGTTTTTTAGCTATTTTTAGGCATATTATTTTAGAATGCATGGGGGAAATGGTGCTTGCACCTTTTTTTTAATGATCTTTGCCCTTATTTTTGATGGATGCCTCTTTCTCTCTCTTCCCCCCCCCCCCCCCAGTTTGAAAGTGTGTGGGCGCCTATGGTAACAATGAAAAAATATGTCGCCAGCAATGAATCAACAAGGACCACATATTCAGGAGATAGATCCAGAAGTAGATGTTTCTGCTAAAGTGACCTTACTGGGACTTATTTTTGGTTTTGCTCAATAAGTTGAGAACCAGATTAGCACCACTCGAACACTCTTGATGAAATTATCGATACTGCTAGCCAATGCCCAGCCTTGTTCAGTACGGCCGTGAAGGTATTACAGGCATGGGCTTGGAAACCTCGATTAACGAGATTAACATTGGTATAGCAGGAATCACGGTAAAAACAGAAAAAATATTAGATTCTAAGCTGTCCCTCCAAAAAGGTACTTTACACAACTTTTTATGGCCAAAAAGGGTTATGTTTTGAGTATTTAAGGTAATGGCATTATTCACAATAAGATCAAAGTTTCTTCCACTCTGTACGTGTGTTCAGTGCTGGTAATTATCTCACCTGTCCTGGGCAATGAAGATTCCAATCTAATCCATACACAAATTCTGTGTGATGCTGACGAATTTCACTGTTAGGTGATCCCATTGCAATACTGCCACTTGAAATGTCCCAAATCCTATAAAGAAAAAAAGAAATTTAAACCAAGATTTAAAATGTTTTACGTCTGCAAGTTCGCGTTTTGAGTAATTCCATAGAGAACACAAACTCATGCAAGTCTTTAACAAAAACTCCATTCTACCAACTTACCTAGTTGTAAAGTCATACGAGCAAGACGCTACGGTATTTTCACTGTGTGGCGAAAACTAACAAGGAGAAAAAGTGGCAAGATTTAAACATTATTTCTAACATTAATAGTTCTAACCAGTATATCGCACTATTAAGGGTTCAGTGATTTACATGTATCTTCCCATGGTATGTAGTAGTGTGATTCATCATTTACGTGGTTATATTGGGAGAAAAGGTAGTGTTACTCTGGTAGTTTTATGCGAAGATTTAAAAATCATCCGATAAGTGGATCAGATCCATGAAATTTAACGGGTAAAAGTACCTTTTTACCTAATACAATCGTGTGAAAAACGGGGTTTTACCCCTAAAAATAGTTTTTACTTAGCCTAAAATACTTACCTGTATTTTTATAATGCTTTCCAGTTTTGGAAATCCTACCCGTCCCTAACATGAAATCTAATGCTCTCCCGGTCCCTGCAATGGTGCTCCCCGGGGCCCATGACTACCGATAGGTGGTGCCCCTTTCCCGCTCTGCTTCACAGTTTGTCTCCCCGTCTAAACGGTTCGACGCGGGAGGAGGGTGGGTTCCCACAGGTAAGTATTTTAGCCTAAGTAAAAACTATTTTTAGGGGTAAAACCCCGTTTTTACTGCTAGCCTAAAATACTTACCTGTATTTTTATAATGCTGACTTTGTCCTATTAAGTAGGAGGCGTCGAACCCTCGCCATTGCATGACCAACCCACTGATAATCTCCAAAATACAAGCATCGATAGGCTCTTACCCTTTTTCTCGGGTATGGGAGACTTACCCTGTTATATCACCCTCGAACCACTTTACCCGCCGGCCGACATGAACTGTACCTTCCTGCTCCCTGTCATCGTTTTCACCCCTCTGAGATAATGGGCGATAAACGTGTTCCGGTTCTCCCATCTGCCAGCTTCTAGGACCTCCGACATGGTATGACCCGCCGCTAACGCCCAGGATGATGCCATCGCTCTAACCTCATGAGCATTGATGGTGCCAATGGAGCCACCTAGCTCCTGCTGGTGGGCCCCTTCGATTACACGGCAGATCCACCTGCTTATAATTCCTGGGGTTACTGGTTCCCGTGTCGCTTCCTCTCCACTCGCCGAGAGTTTGACGAATAGCGGGGTCCACGGGTTGTCATCGCGGCGCTCTTGGAGTACTGGCTTGGTTTCGACTACTTCCTTCATACGAGCCAGATAGAACCGCATCGCCCTCACGGGACAGTGTAGCCTGTCTGGACAACCTGGTTCCAACGTCGGTCCCAGTGCCGTTAACACTATTGGTGTTGGCTTTTCGTCTACCCCAAGCGTTTTCGCACGGAACTTCAAATGGGGTAAGAATGACATTCTGGACCAGTCACTAGTGGCTCTTAAGAAATCAGTTCCCCTCGCTAGGACCGCCAACTCCCCTTATCATGCAGCCGTTGCGACGGCAAGTAGAAACACCGCTTTCATTGACAAGTGCTCGAAAGACGCTGTCCCCAGCGGTTCGAACGGTGGGCCTGCCAAGTATTGTAGCACACCGGGCAGGTCCCATTGTTGGCACAACTTCCTCACTCTGGGCTTCAAAACACTAAAGGACTGGACAATACGTGACACCACAGGGCTGTTGTCCACCTCCATACTCCCAGACACAGTCAACACAGAGTTTATGGCCGCTCTGTAGCCCTTAACAGTGCTAGGTGCTAGGCCGCTGTCAAACAAGGAATTTCAAAATTCGCACAATTGTTGAGGTGATGGATGGAGTGGGTCTACTCCTTTCGGGGTACACCACTCCGTCCATCCCTTCCACTTCCCTTCATAAATCTGCTTTGACGAGTCCCTTATACTCTCCACTACCAGCTCCGAAACACCCCGTGAATAGCCGTCTTTCACTAATGTTTCCTTCATAACCTCCGTGCATCCACATCATAAATTCGCTTACCCGCATTGCACTGTCTACTAGGCGATCCCGGTGGTGTGAAATTATCCTGATTCGGCCTGTCCGTCATCAAGGATCGGTGTCGAGGTCACGATCGGCAGCACTGATGGTGTTTTTCCCGATTTCGAAAGGCCAAAATATTTTTCAAATGTGTCGAGAATGCCTTTTTGGGTTGCTAGCGCCAGTTTCTTCTTGGCCGCCAGTTGGTCTGCCTTCCTTTGTTCTTCGTTCTTGGATAATGCCTTGTCCACGCACATGGCCACCATTTTGGCAATGTCCGCCGTCGATGGCGGGTTCGTCAGAGACCCGGACTGCTGTTGAACAAAGGGAGCGTCCGCACCCAACGGAAATTGATTCTCACTTGCCGACGTCATAGAATCATCACCCGAATCCAAATATATACCATTGTCTTGTGTCAACGCAGAATTGTTTCCTAGCAAAGCCAGTTCACGAGCTCGTCGCCTTCTTTCAGCCCTTGCATACGATTCGGCACGTGTCGACGCGATCGATGCAATCACGTCCGGATCCATTCCTACACAATGTTCAGCACACTTATACGAAGTGAAGTCACATACCCTACATTTCCGGCAAAATTCATGGGGATCCGACTTATTGAGCCTTTTCCCACATTTCTTGCCGGTCTTTCCAGGGCAGGTAGTTGGTTTTGTTGGTTTTTCCATGATTGAAACCTAACGATCACGTCGCGTCCCAAAACAAACTGTGAAGCAGAGTGGGAAAGGGGCACCACCTAGCGGTGGTCATGGGCCCCGGGAAGCGCCATTGCAGGGACCGGGAGAGCATTAGATTTCATGTTTGGGACGGGTAGCATTTCCAAAACTGGAAAGCATTATAAAAATACAGGTAAATATTTTAGGCTAGCAGTAAAAATGACTCTGCTAGAAGAGTCGATGAAATAAAAATCAGCTGTAGATAAGCAGGAAAAGAATTTGTATGCAACAAAAACTTAAGGTTTCCCACGACATGATCTGCAATACAAAATGTAGAGATCACAACAGTACTGGAACTATCGGACGTGAAAACGTTGCGATAATTGCGCAGACATGAGACGTATAAAGTCAACAATTTGCTGCAAAACAAACTAATACATCCAATTCTTCTGAATTGCACATGAATTGCCACTATTCGTAAAAAACATGAAATTCCACATTGAAAAACACAACCCCCCCCCCCCCCCTAGTTATTTCATTATGCAATGCCAAAAAATTAATTTTTTCCACAATCGTGAATCCTGCGGTACGGCATTAATTATCATGCTATAATTTGGTATATTAGGACCCCTGTTGCCAGCGATGTTGAGCCCATTGCTCCGTTAAGCTATTGTAGAGTAACCTTGTGATGTTAGCTACACCCTAAGAAGCTTAGTGTGTTCATGTTATATATGCTAAGTAGTACACCTTTATTATGTAATTGGGCAGAGCTATGTATGGTTCATATCCAGATGTTATAACTATGGTTGTATGGGTGTCTGTACATTACACCTGTATGTAGGTGGAGCCCTGGTAGTGTGGGTGAGAGGGTGAAGTGCTGTAGGGACATCTGGAGTAAGCTTCTGGTACTATGAGCTGCTACTTAACCAACACCCCTGGCCTCAGCTGGTCAGTTCAACTCTGGGCTCCAACCCAGCAACACTTCACTCCTCTCCTCTACACTACAGGGTGGTGAAGCCTTCTAAGCAATGAGCTATTGCTGAACCACTGTACTGCCCGCGTGGACCTGAATAAACCTACTTCAACCCTAACGAGTCTGGTTATTTGGATGAGGACTTGGACTGCCTTCAGCACATCCCCTACCACCTGTTAAGAATTCTGTATTTGCTATGAGTGATTTCCCCTCCCCCCCTTTCGTAATCAAGGTTTATGATGTTCCATAGTTATTGGTTTAATAACATATATGCTGGCAGTTAAAACAAATACGGAGTTTTACCTCTAAAAATAGTTTTTATTTATCCTAAAATGCTTTCCTTCTTTTTTTAGCTGAAAACTGAGAAATGCTCAACATCCCAAACCTTATAACTAAAGCTATAACTATAACTATTGAGTTTCCGTAGATAAAGCCAAAAATGTCTTTTGAGCTTGGCCGACGCCGCTGAAGTTGCCTGAAAGCTTGGCCAAGTAACTTCTCATCTTCCTCGTATTGCTGAAGCGGCATATTCAAAAACTGAAGCCTCGCTAAGGACGAATCCATGTCCATCTTGTCATGTCTCATCAAATGTCCAGTACCTACGCAACCGCAAAGTATTCGCGTTTGTCAAGATGAAGAATAATGTTCCTTTGCTCAAGTTTGGTAGTGACAGCGGGGCACACGCTCAAACCACTTTTCCATATTCTCTCAAAGTTCCACCCATCACAAGCAGCTGCCTGAAAACTAACTGTGATTGGGAAAGGTTATGTCCAAATTTGCAAATGACCGAGCTGGGATCCCTTCCCGTGGCATCCGTAATGACACAACAGGGCTGTAACGTTTAGGTAAAGAACCATAAATGCCCTCTACAACCCACTTCCACTTAATTGCATCTTGATGTGTATCTTGTGGCTCAGATGACACCAACCAAGCGTAAGAGTTATCCAAGCCTGCATCAACGCGCACCCTTCCCGGGTCCTCAACTACTGTTTCTGAAAGGGTGGGTGAGGAGACAGACGCTGCACCAACAACCAAGGCACCAACTGCGCGACCACTCCAGAATGTCCCGTCTCCAATGTTATTGATACAGCCATTGCCAAGGGGAATAGAAACTCACAGGATTTTGCCGAGACTCACCATACGGAAATTGTTGCCTGCCATCCAGGACCCCCGGTGGGATATTGCTGGCCACAAACAAAACCACTCACATTCTGCACAGCCCCTGAGGCAGGTGGTCCCTGACCGTGTGGACGTACTGAACCAGGTCCCACCGATAGCGACTGTGACAGCGACAGTGACTGGGAAGACAGCAGCGAAGACAACTGCTCCGGCAGCAGTAAAGATATCTGCGACGATGACTATTCAGTTCCCTCCGCCGTAGCAGTGCTAGCGGTCAGAAGATGCAGTGTCGTAAGCAGGATAGGGCCAGAAGAGCGATCAGTCACCCCTAGGCGGTTTCAATGGACAACAGCCCTATCAGCTGCAACGTATTCACTTCTGGTGGGAGCCAGCAAGCCAAGAAAGGAGTGTCATGAATGGCTGGCAATCTATCATGTGACCGCATGACTCCAATGACAGCAGCTTTACTGAAACGCGTTGACGATCGCATGACGCGACAAAAGCCGGACGTAGAAATCTCCCGATCCTCTGGATTTGCAGTTGGAGACTACAGTTGGGCTAAAGGGGATTTTTCAAAAACGTGCCAGTGACTGTTTCCAACAATGTCGACTATTAGGAATTGTCAGATGTTCATCACGACAGGCGATGTCTGTGCTCCCCATTAAAGTAGACTCATCCCTGAGAAAGTGGACATGTAGCTATTTTTGAAAAAAATAATATGCCCAATATTCACTGCATTAAATTCTGAGCCATACACCTGAAGGAATGTACCTTTAAAAAAGTTAAATCTCATAACGACAAGTGTTAGGGGAGACGCATGATGGTGTAGGCTTACCGTACGTGTGCAAGGTCTCTTTAACTTCAAGTTTTTCTTTAAACAAACGACAAAGAACTAAACCAGGCCAACAAACAGAAAAAAATAAAAGTGCATTAAAAAGGGTAATTGAATTTGTTTAAAATATTTTGGGGGGATATTTGCTACTCGGTTGTATATCCAGCTCGGCTCGGTGGGAAACCACTAATGACCAGCCCGGCTCAGACCCGGTTTTTTTGCTACTTGGTCGATCGTTAGTCCAAAGTATTTTTCCAACGTTGATAACACCTCCATGTGTATTTCTAGAGACTGTGACGATTTAGGCGACGCAAACTGTTAAGACAGACAATCCGACATTGCTAACATCACAACAGGACTAATTCAACATGAATTGGAGGCAAAGAGTGGATCGTCACTCACAGACTGTGTGGTCGAAGACTTCTCCCTTGAAACACACAGAACCTGAATCAGAAAGAGATGCCCCATTGAGCACGGACGCAGAGCGAGAAGAAAAGGTCCTTGAAGCATCAGCTATCTGCCCTTTGTTCCTTACTGATTTCTGTGTGGTATCTGTTTCAGCAACGTGGCCTTGACTTCACAAATGAGAGTTTCCGACATTTCTTGAAACTTGTATTCGTGAAAATTGCAAACATGGCACAACCTACACCATGGGTGTGATCTTAGGGTTAAGTCTTTGAGATCATTTTAAATTGTCCTTTCCTGGACAAGAAAGCAAGGATTCGGAGGCCATCTTAGATCTTAACATGGAAACGAAGCAACACGCGATGTTAACATGTCGTGTCCCAAACAAATTGTGAGAAAGAGCGGGAAACAGGGTGCAGCCTAGCCGCAGTTATGCAACCTAGGGAATGCCATTGCAAGAGTCCGATATAATTATTACGTTACAAGGTTTGGGATGTTAATTATTTCCCAGTAGGAAGTGTTTTGTTAGTTTTTATCCCAGGATACCGTCTCCAATTCAATTTTTGCATTCTTGTCTCCATTTAGACGAAAATTCCTGATGAGAGTTGAACTCCTGTTTCCTCTCAACCAACACACCAATGATAGCTGGCTTCAGGCCCATCAAGTGTCACACAAGCGCCGAGTGCAGCCATCTTTATTGTCAGGAAGCACTCACGTCAAGATGAGTTTCTGTACCGTCTCTATGATTTGCATTTTCCTGATTCGATCGGACACCTATTATTTCTATACGTTTATCAGTTTATGTTTGTTTCTTCCATTGTCTAAGTTTCTTCAAGTTAACAGAATTTAACAATTTATAACGATGTTTGAAAGGGTATTATTTTTTTGCCACAAACCCCAAGTTAATGGATCTTTTCTTAAGAACGAAAACGTGGAAAGTAAGACAGGCTCTTTACTTTTACATCAATAAACCCATCTACCTGATAAACACGTCAAATATTTGGTTAAGAATGGGTTTTTAACGAAAACAATGCAGTGCTTATATTTGAAGATGAATATTTTTCTTTGGTGGGGGGAACTTCATTATGTAGTTAATTGGTTCGCACAGAGTTAACACTTGTTGAGTTCAACACAAAATTACTTGATTGCTACAAGCACCTTACGACAAAATGGAGCAGGAACTTTTAATAGTCAGAGATATTATCTTGTGGCCTACATGCATACGTTTGAGGAGCCAAGCAGTAGTTCTTTCGGAGTCAAAGCAACTGGAACTCTCTTATATTCATGGTACCAATAATTTGATGGTACAAATGTGACATAATATATCTAACGCAAATTTTTACTAAGTTATGGAATCAACTGTGTTAAATCAATTTTACTCCAGTCTCTAACCCTGTTCAGTGGCACCCTGAGTCTATGTCATTAGTTACAAGGGTGCAGTAACTTTGCCTTAATTTAAGTGAGTTCAGGGTGTTCCCTCGTAAGTGCACATTCTAGTCTGCCACTATTATCACTTTTCTCTCCAGGTATAACACCATTCTTCCTCCTCATCTCAAAATTGGTCGTTTCAGTTGTACAAACCTTAATCCTCCGCACTGCACATTCATGTTCATCAAACTCGAAGATAAATTTGTGAGGATTACGGAGATCCCAACCCTTAACAAAAGAGTCAGTGGCGCAGGACACAAGTACATTCTGGAAATGAGAAAAAAAATTATTCTTCAGATTCAGTTGACATCGAAATCTGAGGCTGGTGGAATTAACGTGTACTAATAATTAAGGTGTATTTAATACCCATCTAAAATCATTACTACAAGCATATAACACCCGAAATATGTCTTAACATCCTATCTCATACACATTCTCTTACATTAACCAAAATTAATGAGAATACACAGCAGCATACCTGATTGTATTTCGACCAATCGCATGAAAGGACTTCTTTCTGATGTGCTTGAATGACGATGGAAGGTTTAGAGCTGCGTAAATCCCAAATGTTCAAAGTGCCATCACCTAATTAAAAGATGTTATCAATTTGTGTAAATTGGAGAATTAAAGTAGAATCAACATATTAAATGTGCAGCTACAACAATCTGCTTTCAAATCTACCTGAAGCTGATGCAAAATTTCCTGGGCTTAGTGGTGCCCATACAACACAATAGACGACAAATCGATGACCAACAAATGTTGCAAGGGAATGAGTTCGCATGGGATCCCACTATTGATGTAAAAAAAAAAAACTTTAAAGAAATTAACAGCATCCTCACTTCTTAAATGCAACATGTATCTTTCTGTACATGATGATGTGAAACTTTGAACTTTTTCATGTGGATACTGGCCTAAAAACACTTAAAAATCCGAATGCTATTGAAATAAAACTTACATGTTTGATTGAGTGATCCCATGAACCACTAAGGAATGTGTCAGATGTGCGAGTCTGATTCCAATGAACACAATATGCCTGTAAATTGAAGAAAACTTGTAGCCCACGATAAAATTAAACATGTCAAAATTATATTTTAGACAAAATTTTGAAATTTCTATACACCATTCGAACCAGTTTTGTTCAGAGAGCTTTTCAAGGGAGTTAACTTCAAACTGATAGCTTCAGTCATTCTCGAGGAACTTAGCCAGAGAACTCCTTATGCTCCCTTTTAATAGCTAAGCTCAAATTAAACAAAATACTAATAATATTGTAACGTTATCACTTGTAACAATTTGATACAGATACTGATCCGATAGTGCGTGGTATCTGTTACACCGACTTTGATACTGATTTTATTCTGAAGGCAGGGAACACAAAGCTACTAATTCGTTCATGATGAGACTTATGTGTCGCTCTTCCATTTCCGGAATTGTGGAAATCACCAGACAGTAATTCTCTATCAGCAATGCTAAAGTGTGGAATCTATTAAGAATCGCTAAGGAACACCGAATCCAATCCAATATCGATACATTGAATATCTGCAGATTTACCGATACAGCATCTGTATAGAACCTTCACAGACATCTTCTCACATTCCAGCAAAGTAGGCTATTTTAAAACGGATTCCCATAGTGTCTTTGATGCCACAGGGTCTATAAAAGGCTACAATATGAAGATGCAGGCATGTTGCCAGGCATTTAATCTTACGATGAGGTCAAAATGATTTCAGATAATTCAAACAAATAGTGCTCTTAACTTTGTATAATAATTTTGAGTCGCCAGATAAGCTCTAGTGGCAAATCTTCTGAATAAGCTACATTCAAAATTCAAGCAACCAGTTTACCTTAGGAGTAGGCCTGGTCTCGAGTAACAAAACCAATTTTGCTGACCTAACTCCTCTGGTCTGTCTGACAGTAAAATAGACGAAATACGGAAATACAGTTGAATAAAAAAAACATGCTTACCTCTTTTGTGTGTTCCTTGAACACTTTCACTGGTTTCTGAAAATTAAAACAACGGTTTAGGCTTGCATTAGTTAAATAAATAAAATCGTCACATTTTCTAACAAGCGAACTATGCTCGATGGATACAACACGAATCCCTTCGTGATACACTGGAGACAGTACTAAGAGTGCAGAAACCTACCAGCCATTTGCCACTTGGCGATTAAATAATTCTCTAGCAGCCAGTTTGTCGGTGGCTTGGTAATAAATATCGCCAAACCGAACTGACTATTTTATCTCGCTGCCGTATTTTAATATTTCAATATAAGCTACCATTTCAAAGGTTTTCTTTGCCAGCTTTCCGATGGTTCAAATCTCACGATTCTAGCTCTTACTGCTCAGACGTTATGAGGTAAAATGCTACTGTGATAGATTTCTTTATTTAGAACAAGTTTTTGGAACCTACGCACCTACAAGACAATGTGAACATACCGGTATTAAGAAACTTGGGCTTTGACAGATGCACGGATTACCATTAGACGAATGATTTTTTGTTCTTCAGTGGCATTCAATGTCAAAGAATTTGGAGACTAAAAATGGTTGGTCTACAGGTCAATAGCAAGCTACAAAAATATAAATCTATACCTATATATACGACGTCGTCACCCCATATAACTTTAATTCTTTCCAATGAAACTTGACTTTTACTTGTTAAGAACTGGTGATGCACTCCCACTCCCTCATAGCTTCACAAGCCCTTCCTATTACACTACTTTAGTACGGTATAAAAGTTGATATTAACATTGAAATGTTTAAACAAAACATTCTCTGCTGGGATACAGTTAAAACACAGTTCAGTAATTTACTGATACTTCCACAGTAATCCCACTATTACCATGATGGGCAAGGTTATTTGTCATGGTTGCCTTCCCTGAGGCTGTTACCATGACTCTTCCTGGTCCCTCTCTGCAATGCCTGCAGCCAGCGTCCATCTCTCCGTAAGGTCTCTGAGGCCAGCTTATCTTGATAATGAGCGAGAGCCACAATGGTAAAGGCTCATGCTGGAGTCTGATCAGCTTGTTGCTGGTTGCAATCTGATGAAATCAACATCATTGACTCCCAGTTGTTTCATTTCATCATGTCTGGTCATCCGGACGCCGTCGGACGTGACATACTTAAACTGTGTAAATATTAGTAACTAAACTGTTCATTTTAGGAAGATGGTTAGAGGTATGTTACACGTCGTCAAGGCAAATATTAATTTGCGAGCATCAAATTTAAAACAATACACCTGTAATAAAAACATCAACAAACATGTAATAACTCGTTCATAATAATTATCCTTGAAAACAATCAAATATATCGATGATGGCATGACACGTGACTGTTGACAGGACATTGCGTCATAAGTCGCAGCTTCGATTGTGAGTTACTCAGTGCATGCTCAATACTGCTACGCCATCTGCTGTTTACCACATCATACTAAACATGCACCCATTACAATGAATGGCCACCTGCACTCCACTAAATAACCGATCTTCTCCCACTACTACTAAAACATACACAGTCACCAAATTATTTGAATAGCACATGTGTATCCTGCCACAACGTCAGTGTCCTGCTAATTTTCGACAGACTGCTATGACTTGACGTCCGTTTTCATAAACCTTGCACTCAATTTACATATCTACTGTCCACATGGTTTGAGCTGTTCCAAATTGAAATCATGGACACATCAGACATTTAAAGTGAGTGAACAGCGTTTTTTAGCAAGGCTGACGAAGACAGATGTCAGTCGTAGCAGTCTGTAGAAAATTAACAGGACACTGAGGTTGAGAGGGTATCTGGAAAAAACACCCCCAATTGGGGTAAAATGCCCCAGTGGTGGTCATCGTAGCTTAATCTCAGATTTAAGATGCTCAGCTATAAGAGCATTAGTCTGCTTCAGATTTCTTAATGCTCCGAGAAATTTATTTTAAAAAACGTATCTTTGCGTATTTACTATAGTCTCCATTTACAATTCATTTTAGCTACTTTTTTCCTTAAATTAAACTTCTTTCTCCATCAAAAACGTCTTGTGAGGTGAACAATTGAGCTGGTTCATCTGTATGCGCATTAGTTTGCTTCAAGTTTAATTAAATATCTTTGTGTATTTACTCAATTCTCCCCATTTACAATTCACATACTTAGCTACTTTTTTCCTTAAACTAGCCTTCTTTCTCCTTCAAAAAGGTTTAAGGATCCGTAACACCATCTCCAATTTTTTGATATCTCCCTATTCTCGACTATCTTCGCGGAATCACCCACAATTTTAATCTCACTGTCGTATCAGTTTTTAACAGTATAGCCTAACTTTTAAGTAAATCAAATGCATACTGAGAGAGTGTCATACAGGTACAAATTCGCTAGCGGAATCCCTACTCGTCGGAGAGGGGGGGGGGGGGTATTGCTCACAATTTCAACTTTTTTTTTTTAATAAGTTTCTTGGAGCCTTGTGTCATCTAAAGCAAAGTAATGCTCGTATAAATGAACCAGCTCAATTTTGAACCTTACTAGTTAAGAATGGGGCAAACCTGGAGATGCGAACCAAAACCATTTATTTAGGGAGGGAGGGGGGCATTTTTTCCTAGGGGCGTTTTTTCCTGGGGGTATTTTACTGGGGCGTTCTTTGCTAGATCCTGTTGAGAGTGGTGAGTGCACGTTGTTGTGAAGTTGAGCATTTTTGGTTTTCTTCCATCATCGTAATTTGAAAATGAACTTTCGCAGTAAGAACTGCTTTGGATTTTTTTATGTTTAGCCTGCATTCGTCAACACAGTATTAGTTGTGTACCTATGCCAGCATACATTTTGGAAAGAAAACGACACACTTAATGGGGGATTGTCACCAAATGACTGGCTACAGCATCAATAGCCATTTACCGCTACCTAGTTGTGTCTAGCCTTTACTTTCAACAAGCGAAGGAACACAGAAATAAATTTCTTTTTATGAAACAAACAAGCCATGTGCTTCCTTAACTATTGAGTGTAAAGTTATTGGATCCATGGTACCAGGGAGCAAGCAGTAAAGTATAAGCCTAACGTAACCGTGGACGCTTTTTCTATCTATCAACCGTTTTGAAACGCAGATTTTGAACCGCTACATGGGCACCACCTAGTGACAGTGATATTGTTGACCTTGACCGCTTGCTTCCTGGTGCACCAACTTTGCACTCGATAATTAAGGAGCCATACATGGCTTGTTTGTTGTGTAAAAAGAAATTTCTTTGCGCATTCCTTCGCTTGTTGAAATCAAGTGCTTCACAGAACTAAATAATGGTAGACGGCGCTAGATGCTACAGCCAGTCATTCGGTGAGTAGGCATCTCTAACTCGAGTGTGACAGTTAAAACAATCAAATAACCCAGTATTTCTTTAAGGGTTTACCTCCAGTTTGTTTTGATTAGCAACACTCGATCTGTAGTGTACCTTCACTCCATCGGTGAGAGACCAGAGTTGTAAAGAACCATCCCCACTTGCAGCAACAACAGTTTCTGGGTTTGATTCACTCCATGCTACATCAAATAGGCAGTCTGTCCACTCTCCGACGCTTCGAAGCTGTATTTGACCATGATGCTCTTCAAGAAAAAATAACACTCCACGACCTAGTAAAAAAAAAAAAGGAACATTCAGTGAGAAAACCTTTTTGCAGTTGCGGCTAACCAAGAAAAAGACAGCACATAGGGTAACAAGCGGAACCCGTTTATCTTCCACACTCTTACCCGGTGAAGGCAGTACATTTATGTAAATTAGGCCTAGTAATTTTGTTTCAAAATTTAAAAACAATTTACAGTCAAACTACACGTAATTTAAACTGAATAACTTTATGCATTGTTCTACACACTACATTTTTAACTGCATCAAAGTAGCAGAATTTTAAATCCAGAGACTCTCGATTTACACTACAACTTCCCAACTCTTGACAAGTTAGATGCATTATGCCACAGATGGTACTAAGCATATACAAAATTCTCTACCTGCGATCCATCCTTTTAACCAAAGTGGGCAAGGATTGTGAGGAAGAACACTAGTCACATCTTGTGGTTGTGAGAAATCTGCATCAACACATTGACTTTTAAGTGCATTTGTGGCAAACGACTCTTGTATCGGTCATCACACATCGTTTAGCAAATGTAACCAAACAGTTGGCGACACAATTTTGGCCATACAAGCAGAACGCAACTAAGCTAGCAATATCTCAGTAGCCGTACGAGTTTAAAACAAACAGTATGCAGTATTGTGTGCAGATACACGAGCACAATATTTGTTCCACAATAACACTAAGATTAAAGAAAATTACACTATGCAATAAATGCCTAAATTAAAAAAAGCAACAAATGCACCATGTAAATTGCCTTTGTAGCGATTTTTTTTTCATCCACAACAGCGATTTTTCCACTGTGAACAAATTCATAATTTGTTGTGTAGCATACATGTGGAAGGGTTATAACGTACGAATCAATTTATTGCCGTTACCACTGGTTGGTTGACAGGCATACAGTCAACAATATAGCTGAGCTGTAGCAATTTTTGTGTAAAACATAAACACACACAAAATGAACTATTTATAAGCTGTAAAAAATGATAAGAACTAGATTGCAGAATGCTAATTACAGGGAATTGACACTAAATATGAGCAGTCCTGGGCAGAAATAAAAATACCACAACATCACACACGGTGTTCTTTTTTTCCCCTAGCAGACGATACTTGCATTTTGTTCCGAGCCCCTGTGGTAAAATTTATGACGACGTAAGAAAAAAACGTAAAACTTCCCTGGAACCCCAGGACGGCGAGCAAGAAACAACTATTAATGCTAGACTACCTGGGCCTAATGAATGATGTTAAGCCTCTTTAGGTTAAACAAGACGGAAAACCAATGGGTTAAATAAATAAGGATGCAAACCTATTCACGTTGCCTTTTGGACTTACACGTCACACTGCCTGAGCGGTGAATTGAACCCACAACTTTTGAAATCACAGGACGAGGTCCCATTGAGCCGTGTCAGAATGGCTCAGCGGTAGGAACCTCGTCCTTTGATTTCAAAGGTCGTGGGTTCGATTCCCCGCTCAGACAGTCTGAAGTATAAATCCAAAAGGCAACGTTGCATCCGTATTTATTTTTAAGCCTCTTTAGGATTAATTTAAATAGAGGTTTATAATGGTTGCAACACAGGTCAACACTGATGAATGATTCAGTTGTTTTTGGATAAGACTTAGGCAGCTTGTCATTTGTAGAGAAAGAAGAGAGGAGATGTAGTTGGGTTGGCACCCAAGGATGTTCTGCTTTACCAAGGGGCTGAGTTACAGCTTAAATACCCAAAGCAGTTTACACTAGTGATAACCAGGTGGAGCCACAAGCAGTAATATAGAGGTTTTTCCAAAACGACACACATGTGTACGAACCATACACACGCTTCTTAAGACAGTTCGGCACCTTCAATGAACAGAAACCTCAACAGAAAGTTCCAAAAGTGTCTGATGAGGGAAATGACGTCACCTTTCAACATGACTGATGGCTCCATCCAATCACTATGCCTCGCGCGTGCTGACAATTCTGTAAAAATCAACCTCCTTTGCGAGCTGCTGCAATTAGTTCAATCCCACAATCCCTCAGTTGCGTTCAAGATGATGTCTCTTCCATTGAACGGTCATGTTTTGAACGAAAGGTAAAAAGGTAAGTGCACATATAGGAACATCTGCTACGTAACAAATGTGTACAATCAAGGATTAGAGTAGTTCGTTGGGCTCTTAACTCTCGTTTTGCCTTTGGACTGCTGTATTATAGCTCATCGAGTGCTCTGTGTTTTGGCAGTACCAAACTGTGCGCAGCAGCAGACTTTTTTTGCACATGTGTGGTGTTTTGGAAGAAGCTGATAATATTAGGGAGTGGGGGGTGAACACAAGATAGAAGCTATTGCCACCTATCCAAGGGTTGATACACGGTACCACTTCTACAAAAGCATCTGAACATTTAAATAGTTATATATATACCTGAACACAACAATAATACAATACAAAAAAAAAACTCAATAACAATAGCCTAAATAACCAAGACATAACAAAGCATGTCTTAATTTAAAGTTGTAGTAGGTGTGGAGTGGAACTCTACTGTCAACTCTATGACTTTGCACCAAGAGAACAATGTATTGGACTGTAAGCCAAGATGGTACGAGATCAAATCTCGAAACTGACTCTGACATAACACATTACATTCATCCATGGTAAATATCTACACGACCCATAAATGTATAGCATGGGCCAGTGAAAAGTGGACACTTCTTCAGCAAGACGAAATTATAGGCTACAGTAATACCCGTAATTTTCTGGTAGTCAAAGGGTTAACCGACGGCACTCTTTCCACAGAAGCTCCCAGCTTAGCCGAGAGTAATCCAGATTCAAAACATCACACTTTCTCTGTTCATTCAAGAACAAGCAAACAAACCTGCCAGGCCATAATTTTCTGATGCTGCACACACAAGACTGCCAGGAGTAAATGGTGAAAACTGTACTGCATTTCCGTGTGTCCCTGGAGTTTTAAATGTCGCTAAGGGAGGTTCGTTAATTCTCGCTGAATTCATTACAAAATTCATGACGATAAATCCCACATTCAACCAATTTAAACCAAGTTTAAACGGTAGGCTCTCTTCTCGTTTTACCCATTTATCGCCATCATGCGGATTGTGGGTGGCCTGGTGCTGAGTTCTTGTTCCGGATACAGAAGCATGTAGTCGATAAATTGATAAACAGCTGTCTTACATCCAAAAGAAACCATTTTAGTCAGTTAACAACTGAATGTATTTCTTTCAGGTTTTTTGTTAATATGGAAACATTTAAGCACATAGCTTCTCATGTAGAATGTGGAATGTTATAGCTGCTCATGTAGAATGTTGTCTTCTTGACTACTCATGTCATGTCATTTCCTTTTCCAGACATACGTCGACGATAATTCCCGCGATGGCGCGTAAATATTAAGATCAGGGACGATGAAACCTATAAGTTCAGCTTTATTAATGTCACACAGTCTAATGAAAGAAAAACATCAACATGCTCACCCAGTTTATGCCATCGGAGGTTGCCCGACTGGTTTTAGGTAAGTATAATCAAGAGGATCGTTTGTAAAAACGAAAGTCAACTTTAGTCCTGGTACCTTAATAATGCTAGGTGTGGTGGTACTACGTCTGTCCTTATTTCAAATCGCGCCAATGTTTGGATTTACAAGTACAATATTTCGTTAGTTGTCAGAATTACTGTTTGATTAGTGTTAACTTTGCAATTTGGACTGTATTTATTTCCACTGGAATGATCGTACCCCATTTCGAGTACCGATTATACCGTACCTTTTGTTGTGAATGAAGTAGTTCATTGCCTAGGAAATACGTAATGCCAGTACAAGTTGTTTATGAAGGTTAACCCATGCATTGCATCAATCGGCTAATTTCGATGGTAGGCCTACGTACAGTTCCTGGACGATGATAGATTACCGTAGTTAATAATTTGTGGATGACGCCCAGTGCCCAAATTAACTTTTTGCTGCTTTCAAACAAAAACAAGATTTGTGTAGGCATATTGTCTAGCAGAGAAATGGTACCACATGATACGTTTTTTCGTACAATTATTAATGGTCACAATGTTTCTGCCCTCACATGACGGCCACCCACATGGTAGTGAAAGGTACCTAGAATACAATGTGCTGCTACCGTGGGCTACTTACTCCCAGTGATATATCATAGAGGTGGGCACGGGTCGGGTAAACCGCGGTTCGATGCGGTTCGGGTCGGGTCCGGGTCGGGTCGGTTCCAAAAAAATAATTACTGCGGTTTGCGGGCAGCTGCGGTTCTAAAAAATAAAATTACGTGCGGTTTCGGGTAAACCGCCTGTGAACCGCAGCTGAAATAAATAACCGCTGATAACCGCGTGTCCTAGAAAATGCGAAACTATCGTGGCTGTTATTTGCTTTTTTTCCCTGATTACCTTCACCACTAGGTGAATGCAAGGCCAATTCAGGTAGAAAATGCAAAACCCGAAACCCGAAGATTCAGTGCACCGTCAATAACAGATCAAACCATAAATACAAACAACAAATGCACGCTTGAGGAGGAGGAAGTGACACACGCTGTCAAGATTTTTTTAAATCTATTTTTAACTAACTAAAAAAACTTTAAAGAATAAAAAATAATAATCAACTAAAGAACGGCGTTTGTTGAATTATAACAATGTCTTTGTGTGGCTTTCGTTTGTTAACAACATTTTTTTTTTCGTTATCAATGTCTTTATTAGATTTTTATTTAGCGGTTAACCGCGGGTAACCCGCATTTGGGTCGTCATATGTTGCATGAAACTCGTTTTCTGCTCAATGAACTTAAGAGCCAGTGCAAGTGACGTAACCTAGGCTATAATAATAATAATAATTATTATTATTATAATTGCATCACAAATACTCGAAGCTTAGATAAGCTTGTTTGAGCAGCAAATACAACACATTACATTTCAATAAATAACATAGCCTACAACACAACAACAACCAAATAAATTTTTACATACAATCAAAAACTTTCAACTACCTTAGCCTACTTTCGTTTCAATTTAACAAATAATTATTAAATATATATCAAAGGAAATACCATAAATAACGGTCCTGATAACAAAGGATATATATCAAAGGAAATAACATAAATTACGCTCCTGATAACATAAATTAACTCAACAGCCCGTTTTATATCATTTTAATAATAATAATAATAATAAAATAATAGTTTAATGCACGGTGGTGATGTCACGCTATCACATCCCCATGCTAAAAGTGTAGTCGTTATAAATGGTAAATGTGAAAACCCATACATGTCACAGTGGGTTAATTTTGATAACCCACACTTTTTTGATAATCTAGCACTTTTTACGGGGGTCTACACAACCCCTGCCCCACCATGTGACATATGACCTGATTTTGTAAAATTACCGTACGCAACCAGGGCTCGAAATGTCCAGAAAAAAGTGTGTAGCATAATTGCGATGCAAAATAAAAATTTGCGTAGCAATCGCAAAATAATGGTTAGCAGTTTTTATGAAGCATAATTATTTTTCTTGGCAGGCAAAAACGGTGTTTTCGTTTTAATTGATGGTTCAGTTAGAACAAGAGAATGTACGTGTGACGTATAAAGTGCGTAATTTTTTTAATACCTAAATATTCTGATGCTTTATGTTACGATTGTGTTTCGTTCAATTTCATTCTTTGCACGTGGCGTAAAAATAACCTAACTTATGTAGGGATTGGAATTAATTGATTGAAATGGGCTACGCCTACTGCAAAAGGATTTTTTTTAAAATTAGTTATAGTTCTTTCGCCATGGTGTTGCGTCGCTAACTGCTACGCAAATTTCAATTATGTATCGCTAATGTCTAAAATTGTGGTGCAAACTGCGATGCGATACTGCTCATTTTTAGCCCTGGCAACACAAATTCAACCAGCACACCCCATTGCAACCATCATAAACGGGCACATTTATAACCTATGACATTTTCCTTTCTAGTCTAACACGGAAAAACAAAAAAATATCTCTCGTACTATGCTAGGCTCCCACCCACGGTGGAATGGCTCAATCCGGCAGCCTTACGTTCCGACGGTACGAAAACTAGGCTACTGACACTTTGAAATACACCTAAAAACCTACGAGACTCATGCGAATAGCGTAAAAAATACAGTTTTACCTTAAAACACAAACATCGGTATTACGAAACGTCTCTCCCCTTCGTTCGGCCTTCATACACAGGAAGCTTCCAACCCCGTTTCTAGCCCGGAACTTCCGTTCAGGAATTTACTTAAGTCGCATGTAAAAAATCTTAAATTCTTGAAACAATTCTTTAAAACTCTCGAATAAGACGGTAAATTAGCTTGACGTCACACCTTAGCATTAAAATACATATCCATGAATCATAGGCGATTTAATGGCTATAATTGCTCGTGAGCTCGAAACGGCTAGTCCAATAATCTCGGGGCTGAAGGGAAAAACTCGCACTCGTGTTTCCCTCCACGCCCTCGATATTGGACTAGCCGTTTCTTGCTCGCGAGCAATTATAGCCGTTCAATCGCCTATGATTCACGGGTATCTATTATTATTGAACTTACTTCACGAAATTCAAGGAGTTCGTATGTGCCAAATACATGTTTGCCGTGTTGCATAGCAACAAGGCAGTTTTTACATAATTTAACTTTGCCATTTGACCTAGCCTAAGCTCGTGTTGTCACCCCTCCCCTTCCCAATTGTTCTTTAAACAAAAACCTTGCACTGACTCTACACTTGCACTGAACCTATGTTTCTTCCTTGTATTCTTGTAACTTCGTTGAATTCAAAAAAGGTTTTACTTACTCGACTTTCTCCAAATTACGTTAAAGTGGCACATGTAGTCAACTGTAGAGATGAATATGGCACAAAGTATCTGGCATTACAGTCACAAGGGACAAGAGTTGGAAGAATGTGAACGTTTTGTCAGACGTGTGAGGCAAACCCCGTAGCAATCTGTTCCACACTCGTCCAGACATATCGGGTGCGGCTGTCATGCGGGGCGAGGATCTACGAAGTTGGGCGAGCCCCTTTAATGGTCGTAATTGGGGCAGAGTGTGGAAGATCCCGCCAGCTAATATACAGTAGGCAAGAAGAGCGAAGAGCCACACGTTGAGTGGAGGACATAGAGGTCCGTGTCCTTAAGAGTGCTGTAGGTAGAGACAACAGAAGTATTAATTACTCTTGGATACGGTCCACAAGTCTTTATTACTCTGCTGGGGGTAAGCCAACTCCTTCTTGCATCTTCATTCCTCTCTGCACTCACTCGACTGTCATATCCAAAAACGTATGAACGCAGCCAAACAAATGTCATGGAGTAAATTACTCATGTAAGTTACGCATTTGTTCTGCACTGCTTATAGTGACTGGTTATACTGGGCTGATGAAGAGTATAGGACTCCAGATTTCCAAGTTAACATTTAGGCCTAGGCAATATGACGGTTAGGCCTACTGTGCACTGCTGTGATAACTGGCATTCATAGTCGAAGCCTTGTTCAGAGAGAAGAAAAAAAGTGGAAGGATACGTTTGTATAGGAGTGAAAGTAAAAAGGGGAAAGAAGACGCAATAACGAGGCTGGTGTTTTTACAAAGACGGTTACGACCACTCACCATGCGTACATCATTCGTCACCATTCGCTGCACCGCTCGCCCCGTAATTGACGCCATGCATGCAGCCGTCTCCCCGAAGACCTCTTCCATCTCGGCCTCCCTGTCTTCGACGCTCGTCACGTTTTCCCGACGTCCTGACTGAACGAAGATTGTCATCATTCTGTTCGTCCCGTTCGAAAAGCAAGTGAAGCATTCACCATGTATCCATCATGGTTTCCTCTTCACCCACTCACCGTTTACAAGCTTACCCGAAGAATCTGTGCTCGAGCCCGTTTGCTGTTCGCTGGCCTGACCATCGTTTTCAAGCCATTTGCCGCTCACAGCCCATTTCGTCGCTCGTAGCCCACTCACCGACAACAAGTCCACTCACCTGTTCAACCCATTCACGATTCACCCCTGAAGCTGGAAATTTTTTTCTGAGGACCATGTACTCATCTCCATCAGCCCGTCCCAGGTCTACCCCAACATCGTCATTTTATCGTCTTCTCACCAGCCTCCGACCACAAACACCCATGATCATTCCGGCTCACCCTTGTTGGTACCCATCACCCTTCCTTACCATTGTATCAGCATCTCGTATCGCTGCTCGCATGCCGTTCATCGCTCGCAGACCCTTCCGCCACTACAAACTCGACGACTACCGCCTGCTGCCCTTCGTCGTTTGCAGCCCATTTGCCGCTCGCAAGTCTGTTCATCGTTCGCTAAACTGTTTGTCGTTCGCAAGGCCGTTCGTCGTTCGCAAACCCATTCGCCGTTCATAAACCCGTTCGTCGTTCGCAAGCCAATGCGCCGTTCGCAGTCCGTTCGTCGTTCGCAAACCCGTTCGCCGTTCGCATTTCCGTTCGTCATTCACAGCCCATTCGCCGTTCTGAAGGCCATTCTCCGGTGGTAAGCCCGTTCGCTGTTCGCAAGCTCGTTTGTATGTTCGCAAGCTCGTTCTTCGTTTGCAAGCCCACTCGCTGTCCGCAAGCCCGTTCGTCATTCGCAAGCTCATTCACCGTTCGCAAGCTCGACGACCACCGCTGCTGCCCATTGTCATTCGCCACAACAGCCTTTTACAGGTCGTTCGACGTCCTTCATTCATACTGGCCGCCCGCAGTTTTCACATCGTCCGTTCCCCTTTTGAACATCAATGGAATTTTGCTGATCCTCATGGATTCATCTCCATTTACCACCCCCACACCTTTCAACCATTGTTATCCATCTATGACGTCGCCAATTTCACACTGTAAGCCTTGACGTTGATCCTCACTGGAAGAAGTTGTTCATCATTTTCGTTCGACACTAGACTAGAATTTACCGCTCGTCAACAGGCCCAATTCCACCTCCTTCGGTCTTCAGACTGTTACTCCTTCTGCTGAAGCCGTCAACGTTCTCTTGGCGCACGCTGCATTTTTCAATTTTCGGCCCAACCAAAGGAAAATTCTCTCGTTGTGTTCGTCATTCATATCGAAACACAGTAACACTTACCCTGAATCTCAAACATCCGTCGGAAACGTCCTTGTTCTCTGTGCCGCCAATTCCAGTCAACCCAGACATCAAGTTTCATCTCTCTCTCACCACCAACTCCGCCTCTTCCGCCAATTTTTTTTATCCTCGCAGGGAGGGAAACCCCCTGGCAATGTTTTTGAAGGCTTATGGACTCCATACTGCATAACCGACGCAACGCCAACCCCGAACTCTCGCCTTGCTTCAACCCGTTCAACCCGTGGCCAAAACAATTACGTGGTTCTTCACATGATCACCCACGTCCCCCGCTCCATCTCACTATCCTCACATCCACCACGGCTTGGATTCATGGTAGGAAGGACTCCTTCAACTCGACCAATCAATTCCTGAATGAATGTTCACCTTAACGTCTTGGAACATAATCCCTCAGCATCGCAAAGCACCCACCTTGCTAGCTCCCATCGCTGACATCACTCTAACTGCTCGCACTCTGAATCCACCAATCGCTCGATGCATTCGCAGTTCTTGAAATCATCCAAGTCAAGTATTCAACTTACCTGTATCATTGCCCATTCCACACACGTTCGCTCTAACCAAACACCTGTCATTCACGCTCACCAACTCGGTCACAGCGTTCGTGCGCACATATTCGCAACTTGAAACCGCAGCACCTCTTGAACCATGAAGATCATTCACTGCATCCATGTCAACCACACAACCACACCAATGTGACTGCCACAATTTCATGGGACAATCAACATCCTGTCTCCGTCACTAACCACCTGTTCCAATCTTGGTGAAGACGAAATTTCACCATAACTCACTGTCACTCAAACTCAACATGAAGAGGGACGACAACAGCAAATTTCCTTATGACAGCCAGAAGTGACGTCCAACCTCTTCACGCACTTCTAAAAGGGAAGAAGACTTCACACAATGCCCCTTCAGGTCCACCATGTCTTACGTCAACACACCGGAATCCCTGTTATCCCTTGCCTTCTACAACCAGGATTCTCGAGGAAATTCCGGCCAACCAACGAATCCAATCACTCCGGCTCACGCCACAACTCAATCTCACAGGATTAATATGTAACATTCACCCCAAATCCTGGGGGATTCGACATATCCAACGTTCATGTTATACACTCATCAAACAGTCAAACACGATGAAACATCTTGCTACCAACACAGACCTCACGGCTCTTGACCAACACGACGTCAGCTGGTAAGCCCTCTCTGACTTCACAACCTGATGTCTTCCGAACCACAACCGGCGGCTTCCCATCAAAATTCCCGACAGCGCCGCAACTCCTAACACATTGCAACCCACAGTCCCTCTCCCAGCTTTTGGGTAGATTTCGGACTCCCATCGAGTCAAACATGGACTTCCACCAGAAATTATCTCTTGTAGCCGTCTACGCCTATGGTAGTATGTTCAGCAGATCGCCTCTTTCATATTCTGCCCATCTTGAAGTTGCCAATAGAGAACCCACATCCTTACGTCCACTTCTGGTCTGCTACTCCTTTCACAATTAGTCCATGGCCAGAGAAGACGTCGGTACCACCCAAGGTGGCAAAACTTCAATAATGCCATTTCATTTGTGACACCAACAGAAGTAAAATAATACTTGATAACCTTTCCTAATGGCAGCTGTGTCATTTTTTTTGTAGGGTACCTGTTTTTGCACCTATTGCAATTATGCGCATTCTACTGAACATTAAAATATAGTCAGCGAGCAGTTATAGAAAATTTAGGGCTACTGTGCACAATTTGCCAACTTTGATTTTTCACTTGGGAGTTGTTGTTTACATCCCAAGGAATAGATTTCCACATGTTGCCATCTTGGTATACGCACTTAATGTATTAGGCATTAAAGATGGCGGCCAAAACAGCATCTAATTTTGCCATTTGGCCGATTATGCAACAACCGTTAATGATAATTAGCTGTTTCTTCAACTAAGCTGCCACTCTGCGAAGGTTATCATATCAGAATATGTCCCTCACACATACAGGATTTAAAAAATCATTACTAGACTTTGCCGCCTCAGGTGGTACCAATAAGTGATTTTTGAGGTCGGGGCCTATGGACTAAATGGCTCTGGAGAGCAACCTCTCATCCTGCCCATCATGATGACTTTGCAACGTTGCACCCCAAAACTCTGTCACATCTTCACCATCAACTGCTGGAACCCCACATCATCGACTACCCCTTTTCATCTTGGGAATCAGTCCAAAGCCACGTCCACCTCTCCTCTCACCTTCCAGCACCTGCAACACGCACATCTTGCAATTCAATCAACCCATCTGTCTCCTCTTCCGACATCTGAGGTTCACAACCGCTCTTCAACACGTTTGACAGCTTCTTCCGAATCATGTTCCCTCTACTTCTACCACATGTGAAGTACTGTTCCCTGAATGTCTTGACTCGCTCCCAACACTTAATCATAATGATTCTTCATTTGGCTTGACTTGACGCCCCTTCACACCTCTCAGACGTCCGAACCTTGGCAACAAGACATTTCGCGCTCATCTCAACACTCGCAACCACGCGCCTAACCGGACTTGCCAACACTGTGCTGATTTGTTCCGCGAATCAACCCCACCTTCAAGATTCTCTGGAAATCCTCCACCCAGCTTAATCTTCAGGAACTGGACCTCCGCAACTTCCTCGACATTGTCATCTCCCTTGAATTCTACACCGCAATCCACCAAACTGACTAAACCAACAACCGCCGCTTAATGGACTAACCTACCACCAGGAAGACCATCCAAGACCCTTCCATCCCACTCAACTGACTTATACCACATGTGCCGTCACCCAACTTCCAAACTTCTACTTGAAAACTTCTCCACCAAAACGGTCAACGCTGGAATCTGGAAACTCGACCGGACTTCCTCACCAACTCGCTTTGGTAATCGAAAGTTCCATCCCCGCTCCAACTACCGTGCTCATAAAGTTGGTCGTGACAGTAAAACATTGCGCCTTCAATCAATCCACCACAACTCCGTCACAGGGGACCCAGCTCACACCCTTGGGGGCTCTGCCATGATGGTGCCCGCCACCTATATTGACGAGGCCAACTGCAAATGCAAATAAATTTACAGGTAGCGGATATTTTCTGACTGGCAAGTAGAAAGCCCAATTTTACGTGGGGGGGGAGGTCAAAATTGGGTTCTATTGCCTAAGAAAATGTACACTACCTGTAAATACCCACCCAACTTCCCCTCTCGAGTCACCATCATGGCTGACATATCGGGAGGAAAAGTAGATGGCTGGCTATTGCCGTAACTCCATTTATGGAGGGCTTGCGCGTGCCGGTCCCGCGCATGCGCAGGTGGGTGTCTGAGCTGGGCGTATCTAGATAGTTTTGATTCCTCCAGGGTTGCGAGCACTCAGGAACTGAATGCAAATAAATTTATAGGTAGTTAAGGATGGGCGATATTGCGATGTTTCGATATTATCGCGATAGTGTTATCGGAATGATTTTTGTGTTTCGCGATCATCGCAGCTTTGAGCTCATTTTAGCTGTTTCCTATCGTCAATAATTTCGCTAAATATTGACCGATTTTGACGTTCAAATACACCATTTTAAAGGTATTTTGGCCAGCTATCTAGTGGTGCATGCCAAAAGTCTTTAGTTGGAACCTTTTTGAAGTTATTTCAGATAAACCTTCTAATCTACATTTTTCAACAAACATGGCCTCCAAATGGATAAGAAAAATTGCTGCTCGCTGCTAATTTTAACAGCACTAATGTTACAACATAAACTGCTTGTCTGTTGATTAATTAATATCAACATTTTCACATTTTATCAAGTCACTTAACTGTACAGAAAATGTTCGGATTGCGTACATTGTTTTTTTTTTAGGTAAATGTCTTTTTGTGGGTATGGCTTATGTGGCAAGTGTGGCTTGTAAAATATTTGAAAGTACTTAATTATTTTGAATAAATAAGAATACATTTTTTCATAATTTTGTATTAACATGACACTAACTAGGCCTATTATGTATGTGCATTTAGGCCCAGTCGTAGTATCACTAGGCCTAAACATGTATAGTAAGTAGGTTTATTATAGTAATAGAGCTGTCATGACCAATAGATCAAATTAGGACAGCTTGGCCTACACGTTGAGAAATATCGCAATAATCGCAAACGCATATCAAGGTGCTGCAATAATCGCGTAGTCGAAATTTCATTATTGCGCATCCCTACAGGTAGTCGGTCTGGCTTTTTCTCTGAAGTTTGAAATGGTGACAGCAGCTGCACTGAGAAGCATCTGACCAACCTAAGCCAGAATCCGGAATGCCTGGGCTGGCTTATTATCTTAGGCAATAGAAACCAATTTTGACCTTCCCTCCCAGGTAAAATTGGGCTTTCTCTGTGACTCAACACACAAACAGCATTGTGGCAAAATAAAAGAAACTGCCTACCAAAGCTGGCTAACCAGTCAGTGGCGACTAGCCAAAATATTAATCTTCACGTTTAGCCTACTCCTACTCCTAAATGGCTGGATTGCAGAGAATAATGCCAAAACATTCATTTGTTTTCTTACACCATTATTTCAATTTCTTTGTTATCCTCTTACCTCTTCACACCCTGGATGCCAGACAGCGTAATCCACTGTAAAATTGATTGAGTTTTTTGGAGAGACGGCTCCTTATTGCCTTTTGCGGGAATTGGCACCCCAGTTTAATTGAGTCTGCTAATAATTTCACAACATTTTGTGTTCAATTTTGTCTATGGTTTTGCCGTCTGTCTAATACTGATCCTTGCCCTTGTTTTGCTTGTCACTTTCTCAACTAGTCGTCTAGATGTAATCCTGAGTACTGACCAAACTTACTTTCGTTGTCATTTCATTCAGGGTACATCAAAGAAATTGGTTGCCTCAAAACTATTGGTGTATTCTTGGGTGAATGCAAGCAACTTGCTGAGTATTTGGAATGCCTCCAAAATGGTCATGAGTATCCAACAGATATTGGAGGAAAGAGTTTGAAAGATATTTTACAGGAATACTGTCGCCTAAAATCTAAAGGTTAGTATTGTAAATGTGACCTTTTTTTTTTTTTTAGTAAGAATGGTTATGTCCTTTGCCTTGTGAGGATAACGGCGGCAGGGCTCAAAATTAGATGTATCACAATTTGCACCACAAAATTAATCTTTTGCAATGCAAAAAAAAATAATGTATCGCAGTTCTGCAACACAACTGCATTGAATGGTGTATTCATGATCGTGTTGGCTGACAAGGAGATGCTTATCCCTTCCTCCCTTATTGACACCCCCTGCGATGCAAATGCATTCTAGGCAATCATTGGTTCTGTCCTCACCCTTGGTATTTAGTTGGCAACCCATTTGCTTCAGACACGGTTAAAAATAGCCTTACATGCATCAGATCCCATGGTCTGGCCCAAGCAGCCGTGGGCGTAGCAAAATGAAAGTAAAACAAAAAGTAGCTATTGGTTCGTCAGCTAAAATAAAAGTAAACTTTTTTAATATTTTTGTTTCTAAATAAATGATTCTTAAAAAAAAATTGCTGATAATTTTTTCATGACTGCTACGTAAATTTGTATTTTTTATTGGATTTCTACTATGCAATTTTTCTGAGACGGTTCGAGCCCTGACTGCAAAACACATTTTAATGGCTGTATACGGTTTTTTCTGAATACATCATCTATATTTTTAGCAGTAATATTACTTTGTCAATACTTCATTCAAAACGTTATTTTTGTGTGAATCCTCACCTATATTTTCAACTCATTTCCCTTGTTGTGTGCCATATAATGGTCTGTGACTGAACATGTTGACGGCATTGTTTGAAGCCCACTGTCTTCTACAGAGACCTCAGACAAGGCTCCTTTTTTGTAGGTTTTGAATTACCATCGCATACATCCCCCTTCCCAAGCACACAGCGAGATCATATATGCTCTGGGAAAGGGTCACCACTCACTGCACTCATTTTCAAAATAAAGATACAGTCAATATCTTGCGAGTTTCTCTGATCAAGGTGCGAATATTCGGTGGGTCTTTTATCTTTTTGAAAGATAAAAGACCCACCGAAAATTCGCACCTTGATTTGTGACGATCAAGGGACAATTTTGGTAAATTGCGTACCATGTTCATTTAATTTCTGTGTTACCAAGTAAAACAATGAGCCTTTCACCATATCGTATTTCTCTGATCATACCTTTTGCAAGATTCGCAAAATTCGCAAGATAGTGACTGCATTGATTGAGGGGATCTTCATAGAAGATAAAAATATCAATCTAAAGTAAATTGTGCAGCTTGGTTTACAAAATGTTGAGAATTTGTTTTGGTAATAGTATAGTATGTTTTCAAAGCTTAGAATGACTTAAGTCATTGGCTTGAGATCATCGGCATTTGACAGATTATAAAGACAGGAAAGAAATGGACAACTAAAAAAAACTCAATTTCCAATTAACGATAGGGAAATACAGTTTTAAATACACACATCTGAGAACTAAGGAATTTTTTCGTGCCCCAATACTCAAGATAAATGAGCAAAACTTGCTCTCTGTAATTACGTTACAAAGCAACGACAAAAGAATGTCGTTTTCAATGTGGTAGTTCCAAAGTAAAATGTCTGTTATACAATTTCTGTCAGGCCAATTAAAAGGTTTTTATGGGATTCTGGTAGGGTTGTAAAAATCCGATTAATTGGCTAAACGTTTACCGTCAGGTTAAAAAAAAGCGGTTAATGATTAATCCCATCCTCCCCCATCTTCCTCCCCCAAACAATTTTTTTTCGGGTTTTGTATTTTTAAGTTTAACCATTTCGGGTCCAGTGTCGTTTTTATCGTTCCATCTGAAAACTCACTTTGCATGATGTCATATGTGGCTGGGCCAGAACAGGCAAGTACTACAAGCGAACCAGTCGAAGACAGCGATACTGATGGCGTTTCAAAACAAACGTTGAAATGGAGAAGTATATGCGAGGTATAACGGTAGTGACAAAGAAGTTCATAACGGCATTCATTGCAGGCAAGGAAACTGGGATTCTCAGCTTTTAAATGCGAACAAGAAAGCAGCGGATTTTACTGGAACTTGGATGTCATGTATTAAATTTAGTTGTATCGGTTTGTAAACTGCTGCAGCTTGGAAAATAATGATAAGTGTAAAACATAATTAACGCCACAAATATTCTTCCTAGCTTTACAGTACCTTGCGTACATTGTAAATTTGACATCTCGAAGGTCAAAGTGGTCAACGATAGCTTAGCGATTGGATTTGGAATACGTTCCTTTTCGAGTGCGGTTACTATGTGAAAGGTAGTGTTCACATTGCTTTCAGAAATTGATTTCAAAAATAAAATTGAGCAATATTTTAAAGGAGGTTCGGTTTGTTTAATTGCAAATTACTAAATGTTTAATCGTCAAGAAGACGATTACCGTTTAAACGATTAATTTGGCGTACGAGGGGAAGTCTTGCATTGACCTCTCATTTCGTAATGCTGCATAGTTAGTGGAGACCGTAGTTTTCTGGCATTTGTGACCCGAACTTGGTTCAGGCTTTCCGCTACTAACAAAATAAAAGCTTGGAGACCTTGACTCTGTAGTGACAGTAAAATTCTCAAGAATCAACCTTTTTTCCCCTTTCACAGCCTTCACTACCAAAGTTAGCAAATTTCGGCTGAGACAGTTGGTTTATCTCATTCTTTTGTCAACGTAGAAAATGAGAAGT
>JAHWFP010215462.1:0-13322 GCA_023313725.1 Lithobius niger
GTCATTTGATGGTGATGGAGTGTTTCTGTCTAGAAGCATTTTGGAAGGTGTAGCATTGGTTTGGTTGAAGAAAACACCGTAAGTTGAACTTTGTTCTGAGGAACATGAAACCTAAAGCTTTTAATTTTAACCTTCTTACAGTTCAGACTGGAGGGCGAAATGATTTCCAAACTACAAAAATTAGCGTTTTGCTAATTCGAAAATAAATAGTTAAATATGCGGTCACCAACGAGGCGATGTTAAGTGTTGAGAAATGGGGCAAACAATGCCCGCAAAAGATTAAAAAGAGTTTTTCGAAAACTCTATGAGAATAAGAAAAAAAGGGATACACGATGCCCTCAGGGTTACACGATAATCAGGTGATTTTGTACGTATTGGAATAAAAAGGCAAACAATACCTTGAGAATTATAGGGGTGGAGTAGAGCAGGGGTGGACCAATAGTGACGGTGTGAGAACGCTGTGGGTCGTTTTATTTTTAACAGCAGAAGAGAACCGGCCTGGTGGCGACGTTTGCCGGAACTAAATTTTGTACAAGCCGATAAAGCATTGGTTAGATCGTACGCACGAGTTACCCTGATATGTTGCCTCCAGGCAGGCTATATAGTGCTGATAGGTATAGAACTTGGGTCGGGCAAGATGCGGGGATCTGTAAAATCCAAGTTGTTAGGATGGCGATGAGGCTTGGTGCTAGAATGCGTCATGGGTCCGGTGCTTAACTGAGTGGGTACACGGCGTATAGTCGGTGGTGTGCAGGCTCGCCTGATGTGAGTAAGTTTGGCCTCTTATTACGCGGGCTCCGTGGTCAGAATGGTGTAGAAAGAATTTGAAGTATGTGGAAATGAATAGAAGCGATGGTGCCAGGAAAAAGGTTGTTATCCTTAGCCTGGCGGCTTGGTAGTGTAGGAGCAGGAGGCTGGGCGTACGGGTGGCTGCCTGTGAAGGCTACATCAGCAGGCTTCGCCAGTTAGTTGCCGTCCGTGGCATAGGGACGGCCTTTTTGCCGGAAACGAAGGGCGCCTACAACGAAGGCAGGTTGCTTGTCACCTTGTTGACAAGTAGGAGAATGCTGGCCGAGTCTTCTGTACAATTCCTCCACTTCCAATGTTGAGGCGTACACCTCTATCATACACTACAACAGCTATCTGTATTATACTAGTCTAAAAGCAGTAGCCATCACAATTGCCGGTTAAAAATGTGTTAGATTTTAGCCGTAATTGTCAGCGTTTAGGCCTAATTTTAACCAGCAGTTTTAATTTCGTAAGTAGCAGCTAACGGAGATATGGATTGTGTAGTAAGCCTATTCATTTTTGCAACACAGTGGCCTTCAGGCACACAGTTAGTGTTACAACGCGCAATGTAGCCTATACTGTATAGATCAGTGGTAGTAGGGAAGTGACGAGAGAGACGCTGTTTATGAAGCCAACAGCGACTCGTAGCAACTTGACGTTGCCATGGTAACATGATTTTATGCCTAATTTTAAAAATGCAGTTTTAAGTTCGTAAGTAGAAGATAGGCCTAATGGAGAATTTGGTTCGACGGTAAGCCTATTCATTCATGCAACAATGCGACGAGAATATTTAAACGAAGCTAAAATCCATTTATTTTTATTGAGGATTTTAATTTAGGATTTTAATTCGACGATCAAATGTTATTATTTAATTTAGTTACGTCGAAGCAGTCTATTAGCTATGAGGAAGTAACGATGTTTTAATTTGCCATGTTATTTAACTCTCTCACACTGAATCTAACATTGTAAACAATGGTCGTCAATATCTGGTGTCGTTGCGAAGTTGAAAAAAGCGCCAAACAGACAAAGTCGTTGCAATAGTCTTCTCAGCCGGTACGGCTGTACAGAAGACTAAAATCTGATCCCACTTATATAAGAAAAGTAAGACAGTGAGTCGGAGTCTGCGAATGAGAAATGATGATTCTACCAGAGAGAGGGGATAGGGAGAAGCGTTGGGTGACGTAAGTTTGCATAAATTATATGGTTAAATTGTATACAAATTGTGTTAGAAGACAAGTATCGACAGCAAAGGAAATCCCTTTTGTCTAAGAAAGGTAACACAGTTTCATCGGATTCTACAATGAGAACTTCCGATTCTCCTATAATGCTTAAAAAGTATGGGTGGCTCTTTCCAAGCACCCTATTGTTGTGTGATGGGTCAGTAATTCCTACCTCTTTTTTACCTTAGAGAAACTTTAAAACCACCCAACAATGGTTCCATATGAAAACACATAAAGGAAGCTCCCTGTAGTGGAATGGTTTCACAACATTGCATGGCTTAATCTCTGGATGAATCCTCTCTCCTGCTTTTGGAGATAGTGACTAAGTCTTCATTGTCAGTACAGTTTATTTGTCACCTTCACAGAGGTCAAATGCCAAATGAGTTTCATAGCTTTTCCTGGACTGTTTGCAGTCTGCCACTAGACTATAAAATTAAGACTGGCGATAGCCAGTGTTAGTAAGGGTCGACCTAGTATCTCTGTGTTAAACTTTCAACTTTGAGAGCTTATAACTCCGTCAAAATTAAAAAATGATAAATCAAATTTGGAATCTAGCCTTGACTAGTCAAGGCCTGTCTACAGTCCAAAAATTGTGAAATTCAGTCCAGCCAAACCGGAGATACAGAGAGGGGCCAAATAGATAACTTCTTGTTCTTGGTCTTTTTCTGGGGATGTACCTTTCGTCTGTCCTCTCTACAGGTCAAACTATTTGTCCTGTAAAGCTGGTTCTTAGCTCATTTTACAGGTGTTGCTTCGTAGATGTGCCCTTTCCATAAGGCCTTTTCTAATTGGTCAAGGGGTTCAGGGATTACGGAGCTCTAAACGACCAGATTGATTGTTTTATAGTGTTTTAAACATTGTTATTATGCAACACTGCCATTTAGCAAACGCCAGCTGCAAGACATAGACTGAAGATTAAAGGATGTGTTTCTATTGTTAACACTAGCGATAGCCAGGTTAGTAAGGGCCATAGCTATTCACCGAGCTTAAAGGCAGTGCAACAAAACAAACAACAAATTAACTATAAAGGTGTCACACATACCCCACCCCTCATCCACCACCACACCTATTTGTTACAATTCTCAAAGTAACACTGATTAATAAACAAAAACGTATCATTAAAACTTAAAAGTAAGGGTTAAAAATCAAAACCTGTAAGGAACACGGACAAGCTTTGACTGTGAGGGTCTAGGTGTCAAATTTGGCCAGTAAGACGCTGCTAAGCATTAGACCCTTACGACCCGGTCATCATGTTAATGACTTAGTAAGGAAAATTGGAAATTAGCCAACAGCGAAAATCATATACTAGACATAACGTAGTTCAGTAAGCCACCTTTATGCACTTACGTTAAATCGGAGTGGCATGACCTGGATTCGAACAGGCCACCTAGTTCGCCCCCAGATCACTTGCATAGCGCATAAAGGTGGCCTACCGAACTACGTTATTTCTAGTGTACGATTTTCGCTGTTGGCTAATTTCCAATTTTCCTTAATATGATTTAGGTCTATTTATTAATGACTCAGTAGCTCAGACAAAATAGGTGTACACGCTTACGCTTGTAGCAGGTTGTTTTGCTTGGAATCGCTGCCATGTTGCCAAACCGGAAAAAAATGTCAACCTAAAGCAAAGTAGGACACCCACACCCCCACTATCATTGAATCATCTCATGGGCCTTTATAGGACGATTTCGGACAGCTGTTCGTAAAAAAACCGGGTAGTAAGGGTCTAATGCTTAGCGTCTTACTGGCCAAATTTGACACCTAGACCCTTACAGTCAAAGCTTGTCCGTGTTCCTTACAGGTTTTGACTTTTAGACCCTTACTTTTAACTTTTAATGATACGTTTTTGTTTATTAATATAGATTCTGTTCGACAGTGACACTTGTGCAGTAGAGTTTGTTCACAATAAGATCTACTTAGGCTCCGATGTCACAGAACCATAAATAGGTGTGAAGATGAAGCTCATAATGCTGATAGCTAACGTACGTATCGTTACGCAGTCCCAAAAATGGCTCTCTCCTCTCTCTGTTATAAATTGTGTTCTCTTCCTCACCTACGGTGCTTTGCAATACGTCGTATTACTGTTAAGAAAATGGTTATATATGAATATTTTACGTCATATCCACTATCTCCCCTCACTCCCCATACGCCATGTCTAACCACCCTTTTTTTCTTTCTGCTGGTGTGGCATGGTCGTACAGTAATGGAGCTCCGATTTGCATAGAATGATTTAAAAAAAATTAGGTACGTTAATTTTAAAGATAAAATTAGTTTTTACTTATCCTAAAATACTTACCTGTAGTTATTAGATTTATATTGTTTATATAAATGCTCAAAAACCTTAAATTTTGCTTTAAGAGGCTTTCATGGCTCTCCACCGGGTGGCATGCATGCTCACTTCCAGCATGTAGCGCCACTCACCACCACATTTTGTTTACAGAATTTATCTGTTCAGCAAAAGCGGAAACAATGGGCAGGTTGACACTAAAAGATTTTAGGATAAATAAAACCAAATTTTATCTTTAAAATTAACGTTTCCAGTACTATCCGAAAATACTGACCTTCGGTTATTACCTAACTTTGTGCAAAAGGAGGTTTGTATGGAGGTTCGTATGTTGTTGCCGGAAAGGACAGAAAGGGTGGTCAGTAACCATACTTTACATCCGAGAGAGTGAAGGTGTTTTCTGTGGTCCGCTTCCAGTTTAGAAATACCTTCTTATCCTTCCCCCACCAGTCAGTGAAGGGGGGAGGATTTGGTTTCACATTAACAGCGAGGTGTTTCTCCTCGGCTTCTGAAACCACCACTTCCACGACGAAAGCCCCTGCCCTTGCCACAAAATTGTTAAGGGGCGTTTGCAGGAAAGGGGGAGCATGAGCAGTTCCTTTGTAGAAAGCTGGATTTCTTTGCTCGTTTGATGCTTCTGGTCCTTTGCTGCTGAACTGGAAATTCAGAGAAAAATTGATGCGAGTTGTTGAAGTTGTAAAACTTCATCATCTTTGGTGGCAATGGCTTGGGAGCTGGAGGAGGCATAGCTCTCTCCTGAAGCTCAGGTGCGAGGGTGAGGAGTTGGCCACCGAGGAGTTAGCCATGTGGATCGGAAGAAGGCGAAGTTGACCAAGCACATCTGTAGGAGCGTATACTGCTGACTGTAGGACAGAGTTGCAGCTCCTGAAAACCACGCTGAGTAGCAATTAGGCACTCCAAGCCAATCTGCCCTTCAGAAAAGATGAAGCTCGCATTGTCAGAATCTTGAAATCTTGAATCAGAGGATGTTCAGCAAGTTCAGGCTTTTCATTGACCAGCGACTGAATGGCAACAGCAGACGCAGAGAAAGAATTTTGGCATGCAGATTGGCACGAGGTGCACAACGAAGAATTATCTTGTCTTCTTCATTCATAAGTAGCGGAGGGAACAAACATGAAAGCAGGAGTCGTAAGAGTTCAATAGAGTTCCATAGGTTGAGCTGGAGTTATAAACTCGGCATCCTTGAAAGGTCTTAGAGATGTTAAGAGGGCGTCCCTTTACCGGTTCAGCGAAAAACTTTTTCCTCTGTTAAGATCGGTTAATCATCTTTTCGAGTAAAATTCTCTTGATTGAGCAGTTGCGTACTTCAGACTGTGGAATATTGATGGATAAATAAGAAACGTCACTTGTGTTTACAAGTGGCTCAGCAGGAAGATTGAGCGGATCCTCTTCCGTAGGAATAAAAACCTTGCAAAAGCGGGAATCCAGAAGGTTGTGGTAGAGAGCAGCCAAAAATATCAGGTTTGTAAAATACATGTGTTTGATGGCTTGCGAGTTGGGGATTTCGCACTGTCGGATAAACTACGATTAGGCCTGTCGTCATCAGAATCTGAATCATTAGGATTATCAGAATCGTAAAAAAAATTTTTTGGGGGGGGGATGGCATCATCCGCAAAATTCACTTTGTGACGTCTGGGGGAACCAGAATGGGAGGAACGAACGCTGCAGTGTGGCCTCTGTTATAAATAAATAAACAAATTTACCACAGACGTGGAAGGGTGACAGAACGGGGTGGACCCACTCACACTGCTCCTAAGACTACGAAATGGTGAAAAGGTGAACAAAAAAGTTAAGTATTCATAAAGGGCGTTTCAAATGCCTCTCAAGGGGTTCATTACGGAGAAGTCTGCTAAACCTGGCAATGGTGGAAGACCCAACCTTGCTAAGACCATTCCAGATCGGAACTGCCCGGACTGAGAAGTTTCTACGACAGTTCAAATGTGAGATGGGGAAAACTAGTTTCCAGTCATGACTTCAGGTGCATCTCAAACGAGGTGCAAAATCAAAGAATGGGAGGTCAACACTGACAAGGCCTCTGAAAATAAGATCAAACCAAAGTCGACGGAGCTCCAACAATTCCAGGCCAGTTCGGAGCAAACGTTCTCTATACCCGAGGTTTCTAAACCCTGGTAGGCTTATTGTAAACCGGCGCTGGACTTTCTCAATGGTCGATGTCACTAGCCAGGTAAGGGGACCAAACTGGAGTGGCGTATTCAAGTATAGGACGTACGAAGACTTTAAACGCCCAGACCTTAGTAGGGATATCTCCAGATATAAAACAACGATGTACAATGGCTGATCTAGAATAAGCTAAGGCACATATTATCCTGCAGTGGAGGGATGGTTTCAGGTTTCTGGAAAACCAGACACCGAGGTCACACATTTCAGTGGTGGAAGGAAGTGGAGACTGATCCAGAGAATAGAGGTTACCACTGTTTGGAGTTCCAACATGGAAGGTGCAGCATTTCTGAACTGAAAGCGGCAATTGCCAGGTCTTGGACCAATCTGCGACATGAAGAATCTGAGCTTCCAGAGTAGGGGAGCAAGAGGAAGAGAGAATCTTCGCACCAATCTTCAAATCGTCTGCAAATTTAAAACCAAAGCACTCATCAGAAGGAAACTGTAGATCGTTGATATAAACCAGGGAAAGAAGTGGCCCCAAGACAGACCCCTGAGGGACCCCACAAGGGACCTGAACCCAGGATGATGAAGATTCTTCAATAATCACTCTTTGGGTTCAGTTAGCCAAAAAAGCCGCAAGCCAAGCCCTAAGGCTTCCAATGATTCCACAACTGTCGATCTTACGAAGCAGTTTTCGCATAGCATTTTATGCATAGCGTTTGAATTTCAAAATTCATCATCACATGAACTCCTTGCTTGCAGTGCCTGAACGAATGTTTGGAAGGAACTGGCGAAGTGGAAGTCCTTCTGGAAGAAGTGATAGCAGACCAAAATGGAGCTGGCAAACAATGCGTGGCTGGTCACCGTTGAATCACTGGACGAACTGTGAGACGATATGACTTTAAGCTCGATTGGTTGGCAAACTGTGGTGAACCATGGAGAAGTGTGGTGAACCGTGGAGAAGTGTGGCGAACTGTGGTGAACCGTGGAGAAGTGTGGCGAACTGTGGCGCAACGTGGGGAAGTGTGGCGAACTGTGGCGCACCGTGGAGAATAGTGGCGAACTGTGGCGCACCTTGGAGAAGTGTGGCAAACTCTACCTGTTGCTTCATAACTATCGCTGTTCAACAAAGTGGCGAAGTGATGCACCAAATTAGGATTCTTTTCAAGCCTGGCGAAGTGCAAACCTTTTCACCTGAATCTTTGTGAAAGTTTTTTGAGGGAACAGTTCATTTAAAACTATCCGAGTGGCAAACTGGATAAGTAACGTTTCTAGTTGCCTTGAAAAAATTCATTACCTATTTTTTTTGCTTTCTCCTTCTCGAATGCTGTTTCAACTAGAGAATAAACAAAGTTCTTCCGGTTCGTTACCTACAGCGCAGCCTCCATCGTATATATAGTCGAAGCGGAGCGACAGAGCTCACCTTTTCTTCTCTAGCTGCCACGCTGTTCACTTCGTTGGATCGCTGTGCTTACCTCCGCTTCCAGCACTAGCCTCCGCCTCGATGCCACGAGCAAAGGGGACGCCGAGGGAATCCCCCTTCCTCGCCTTTCTGCCTCCCCTGTTCCTCCGTCTCTGTGGAAGGACTTACCTCCGAACAGGACTTACTGGAGCCTCCGCCTCCGAGCCTACTGCTGTCGGGATTTTTCCCTCCACAGTGCAATACCGTCACTACTTCACCGTCTCCATGCGGTCAGCCACCTCCACCGACAGATCTCCGGTCTCTCTCTTAAGAACTTGCCCATACCAAATAACGCTACGCGCGGGTCAAACTACTGCTTAAAGCGCGGAGGGTTGTGGCTACGTTGGCCTCCCCCGCTTACCACGTACCTCGCCCTTCGCTCTCTGCAATCCCTCGGAAAGGCTGTCTCTCTTGGCCACTACCTACGGCGGTTCACATCTTCATTGCGTCTGGGTGACGAGCGGATCAGTTCAGATTACCGACATGCCTCGCCTTCGATCCCCCTCCCCACTGCGTACTACCTCTGCGCAACCCTCTTGGGGTGGACCCTTTCACTGCCTATCGGCTTTCACCTTTCCTCTCTCCAGCATTGACTGCTGCTGTTTTCTCTGAAAGGGGTATGGTATCCCTCCGCGACATCGCCATCTGCACATTCTATTGCGCAGCCATTTTTTCAACTTGTTCTAGCTCCAGCACTGCGCCCTTTCGGGATCGTTTCTCCTGGGATGGTCACCACGGTTACTCGTTCCTCCGCTCCTATTCGTCTCAGGTTATCCTACCTTCTGTTGTTTTTTACAGCGGTTTTCTGGATATACCTTCCGTTCCAACTCCTGAACGTCCCGTTCCTCGAACGACCATTCCGCCTCCTGCATCGACCTCCTCCCGGTGATGCTCTCGTCTCTTTGCAACCGCCGCCCAGCGGAAGAAGGCCTCCCTCCACTCCTCTTCAGGACGGTTGCTTTGGCCCCTCCGTTGTTCTACAACAGTTTTACGGCTGCGCTGACTGCTCCTTCAGTTGAGGATTAACCCCTTCGCCCTCATGAGGCTTACCACTGTCATCCGTCCTTCCTCCGGAATGTTTTTCCGTCTGCCATTCCTCCGGCACCAGTACCACATGTAGTTCCGTCGCGTCTCGCCACCGCATCTTTTGCCAACTTCCTATAATGATTCAACTTCCCCGCCTCCATACCTTACCTCTGGACAGGCGGTCGTCCATTCTGCCTCGCCTTCCGCTTCAAAGATTTAACTGAGCAACGATATCGTTCCGACTCACCCTCCACGGCGTCTTCTTTCCAACCCCCGCCTCGGGGGCTGCCGTTGTGCCTTCAACGCGATCAAGGTTTGTGGCCCTAGTTTTATGGATACTTCAGTTTCGAATAAACCTCTTGCATCTCCCACTGTGGCCTCCTCCTCCGGAGGTGTTCCAAGTTTTTTATCATCCTTCCGACTCAACTGCGTCTCCCTTGCGAACCTCCGCGTCCTAGCATGCTTTCTTTACCACCGTATATCGTCATGACGTAGATAGAAGCTGCCTTCGTTCCTTTCTATTCCCTACCACCCCTCCGCACCGCCGTTCTTCCTGGTCCCCAGCCCAAGACGGCCTGTGTCATCACGGTACTGCACGGATCAACACTGGCCTTCTGGGGTTTTCTCTACCCATTGCGCACTACTTCTGTGCAGCCCTCCTGGCTTAGGTCTTTCCACCGTTTGTTACCATCTGTTGTCTTCCTTTTCCACGGCGTTACATGCTAATGCTTCCTCAAACCCTCCGCATTGTCACAACACTCCGGCGACACAGGCCGCTCATCCTCTACCTGATGTGTGTTCGCTCTTCCTGCGTCCCTCCGCCCTGCGAAAGGGGAGCAGGGATACCCGAGTGGACTCCATGCCATTATGTCACGTTCCTCCTCCCGAACCTCGGCCTACGTCAACAGGGGCAACACTCGCCTCAACTTAGGCTTTGACCCACTGCGCTTCCTCTGCGCAGCCTCCTTCCTCAAACAGAACCTAAGTCCGTTCACTGGACAATTCCTCGTTCACCACCGTTTCTACGGAAGGATCCCTTCGCTTCCGCTACACCGTACCTCCGTTGGGCCAACAAATTGGGACCTCCGTTTTCCCCCAGGACAGGATGACTCCCATCTGCCCTATTGTAAGTTCGCCACACCTTCGCTTCCATCGGCAGGTCTTCCACCCACCACTCTATTTTTGGTGCCATTTACTCAAGCTCAAGTGGATACACCCCGTTACTCCGCCTCCGCCTTGCGGTTCATTGCACCTCCGCCTACGACTACCGAGTCTGCTGCCTCTGTGCATCATAACCACGTTTACATTGCGCCTACAGGGCCTTGTCATTCATCCTTTATCGCATGGACTCCGCCGTCCTTTTGGGACAAGACTGTTCCCTTGGACCTTCCATCGGCCTTCCGCCTCCGTCATCAGTCGATACGCTTTCCCCGACTCCCACATAAGAACTTCTGCGTGATATGCTCAGTCGCTTTACTACCGATACCTCCGCCAGGCAGTCTTCAGGACGAGATCCTGCTACCGCTGCAATAGCACGGTGCTTACCTCCGCCAACACCTCCGCCTCCACACGCATCCCTTCCTCCTCCACCGGGAGGTTGCTTTCGTCTTATGCATCTCACAAACTCTTGCTCGGCGGTCGAGCCACCTTCCCGTGGGACAACCCTGCTTTTCGCAACAGCCTCCTGTCTTTCAGCAACCATGGAGCCCTCCATGTTATCTTTTCCTTCACGTGACATTCGATCGTCCTCTCCGCAAGTGCAGCTCGTTCTACCTTTCCTCAACATGATCTGAACATTGGTCTTGTCTCCATTGTATGGCTGCATCCGCTGCGTAACACCTTCCATTTTCCGCCACCGCCTTCTGCATCATCCTTCCCCTCGATCCCCTGCTCGGTACAACAAGGATGGGGGGCTTGCTCCCTCTGGGCCTGCGGTAGCACGTTCCTTGTTATATTAGTCTTCCTACGTCCTCTTCCTTCCCCGCCGTTCGGCTGGCGAAACGTCAGAAAATAACCATTCATCCCGACAAGCTGTCCTACGCTCCTACCTCTTTTACAAGGACTTCACATCCTCCACCTTCCAGGCGAACGTCCGCATTGCAAACAACACACTGCACGAAGACCTCTGCACAACCACTACCTACCGTCGACCTCCGCCTTCCTCCGCTTCGGATAGCTGGTTGGCATCCTACGCTTTAACATTTGCTGCCTCCGGCCACCATCTTGGTTTATAGGTCAGCCTTGAATGCCGTCTTCAATGCAGCCGGGACCACCGACCTCCTCACGGATTATACAAATCCCATCTTTGATCCACTCGTTCCAACTTGATCGTCCTTGTGTCCCCAGGAAGTTTCCCACCTGGGACCTCTCCATTGTCTTAACAGCCCTGCTGGCTACCCCCTATGAACACTTTCACCTCCGCACGTCATAGCCATTGCACCAGGAAGACTGTGTTTCTCGTGGCTCTTGCCGCATGCCTCCGCCGTAGCAAACTACAGGCCCTTTCCGCTGGAGATCGGGACTATTTTTTCCTACCAGATTTCAAAGGCGTTACCCTGACATCTTGCTCCTCCTTCCGAGCAAAGACCCAGAAGCCCATCGACCGAACGCATCCCTTCATCATCCCGTCTCTTTCCATCATCTTGGGCGATGATCAAGAGAGAACTCTTCGTCCTGTACGAGCCGCCCGCTTCTACTCAAAAGCATCCCACCCCATACGTAAGGACCGTACTCAACTTTTCCTTCCGTTCAGCAGCAAGACTGGGGAAACCTCCGCTCGCATGATTGCCTCCTGGATCTAAACCGTGATCCTCCAGGCTTACGACGCTTTTGATGTCAACTGTATCACGGAGGGTATTAAAGTCAGGGCACATAAACTTCGTGCGATTTCTACCTCCTGGGCTCACTTCAGCAATATGTCCATCACGGACATCATGGAATCTGCCTCCTGGCGCCATCCTACCGTCTTCACATCCTATTACCTCCGGGACATGTCTCACCATGCCGACGGCTTGTACTGCATTGGGTCTTTCATAGCAGCCCACCGTGTACTCCGATCAAATGGCCTTTCATAGCAGCTACCTGAGGGGACTCCGATCAAATGGCACCCTCCGCCTTGACAAAGTCAATGGGAATGCAAAAAAAATAGGTAATGGATTTTTTCAAGGCAACTAGAAACGTCAAAATACCAGTGTTACCTGGTTAATTTTGGTTTCTATTACCTATTGAAAAAATACATTACCTGGCTCCTGCCCTCCTCCCCTCTCATTGCCATTTGGGCAAGGTAGAGGTGTCGAAAAGGTAAGCTCTGTCGCTCCGCTTTGACTATATATACAATGGAGGCTGCGCAGTAGAGGTGCGCAGTAGGTAGCGAACCGGAAGAACTTTGTTTAATCTCTAGTTGAAACAGCATTTGAGAAGAAGAATACAAAAAAATAGGCAATGTATTTTTTCAATAGGCAATAGAAACCAAAATTAACCAGGTAACACTGGTGTTTTGACGTTTTTACTCGAAGGCTTTTTCTTTTCATTGCCTTTTGCCAACGAGATTAATTTTTTTGTTGCTAATTTCTCTGTACTATCAGCATAGAAAGAGGGTCATTGTACTTTGCACAATTTTTTGTCACATATTTATCCTTCTTTATGACCTGTTCTCGGTCGGAAGGATTTTTTTTGGTTTGAGCTTGAGCGTACATCACTATTTGCGTTTTTCTGCTTGAGTAATTCTGCATATTGTGTCGCATTTAAAAAATTTGTTTAAACAGTGACTATCAAGCCTTGTCCCAAGAACTCCAGTCCGGTCGTGCCTGTTTGTTCTGAGACAGTCACATTTGACCTATTAATAATGTTACACATACTCACATTTTCCTTTTTTAAAGTTTTTGGACGTCGGATTTACGCACAGAAACATGACAACGGACGCCTGCCAGCTGAGTTACCCAGCATTAGCAAATGGTGAATAGTTAGCCGCAACGCCGGTACATAGCACAACTGTCGGGGTGGTGATTGATTTGCTACATCGCTCAAATTATCGATCACAGTTTAAATTTTCAAACGCTCAATTCTTAACTGCCCCGCAAATTTAAAAAATGTCTTTTCAATAATTCATTGCCAAAGCATCGAATCGAAAATCCATGTGACGAGTACAAAATGCATCCGTTTAAACGTTTGTCTGGGTGGCTGTTCGTACCACGGAGACGACGAGTTTAAGCAAAGATGGAGCGACTAGAGCGTCCTACCATTTATCATTCTTCTTTGAGTTTAAGGCACAGGGAGCCGTCACAAAATACTCTTGGTGTGCCAGCCTTTTTTTTTTTTAACTCACCTCTCCATATACATAGATACATACATACAAGAATTTACCCAAACCCCCTATAAATTCTTGATACATAGAGAGTAT
>JAHWFP010215462.1:13722-48371 GCA_023313725.1 Lithobius niger
CATTAGTTGCTATCCCCCTGTTACGATCTCCCTTCCAGAATGTAATACCAGGTATGATGTGGCACATATCCTGAGTTTGGAATGGAAACGGTGAATCATTACGAGGTATTTAAGAACTGTTTACCCCAAACCTGGGGGGGGGGGCTGTAACTAAAGACTGGTGCATTTCCGGACCCATGTTTATAGGACTTTTTCTTCTTATCTTTGATCACACAGCAGACCCTCAAAATATTTGACACCAATTTCCGAACACCCTGTATAGAGAAGTGAGCTTAAAAAAAAAAAGGCCGGCACACCAAGAGTATTTTGTGACGGCTCCCTGTGGTTTAAGGTGCCCGGGAAAAGTCTCATCTTCGGGCGGAGAAGAATCCGACGGCGAGAAGAAAGAATGCAGTCTAGACTAGCAACGAAAGCTGGTTTGGAGTCGGAAATAGGGTTACCGCTGTGTTGTGCGATGGTTTTCTTGCAGAGAAAAACTGATTGGAGCCTTGACCACGGTATAAAAAAAGTCGAGCTGCTTATCAAGTGGGATTGGCTGCTGAAGCAGAGGTATTTCGGCAGACTGCATATTTGGCTTCAAAATTTCCATGGATCGTGCCGGATTGTCACACGTCCGAAGTAAACACGTTAACGTTGCCGCCCTGTGAAGTTTACAAAATTCACATTTCAATTCAACGAAATTACATTCTCGATGCTTTCAACACGCTGCGAAGATCATTAGGAGTGTACAGACAGGTGCATGTTGGAAAATTGTAAGCCAGATGCTAAAAGCAAGTCAACTTGCGTTTCCATGATGCAACCTGGCAAAGAGTGGCGAAGTGTGCAGAAGTTTTCACAATAAAAGAAAGAGCGCTTGCGTCCTTCCTGACGCATGCCCGAAACAAAAGTGAGCAGGCAACTTCAAGTTCAAGCGCTATATCAGTATGATATAAGGCACAACGCCAGCGCTCCTAGCAGACAAAGAGAACTCACCGTAATGTGGATTGAAACGGTAAACAGGAGTTTTAATTTACTTCAGGGCAATTAGAAGAGCAAATCTAAACGATTTAACACTTAATGAAGGTTAGTATTTTGCAGGTAGTAAGAAACTACATAATTAGAATACATGTATCAGAACAGTACATTTGTACAGAAAATATAAACCAGGATTTAATTTTTCAATGATTCTGTTGGCTCAAATACATGAGGAAATATGTTTACTTCCATTACAATTCAGTATGGCAACATATAGAAATTGTTGATCTTGTGAATAAGCAAGTAGCTTAAATTTCAAATGTTGGCCTTCTTGAGATCGGGAAATGAAAATTACTAGTGAAATTTTGCAGTGCACTTCAACAGTGTGTCAAGAATACAGCACGATATCATACCTAAGACTTGGAATAACCATAGTACCATGAAGGCATTATCATATGCCGACCATCTGAGTGAAGGACCGCTTGCTTGCTCCATATTGTGTGACCGCGTCTGTTTTTCACTGGGACATGATAGAGGCGGTCCAAGACTTCTTGATGAGACATGTTTTTGTCTCGATCACATAGCCAGGTGAAGGTCAAATGTGTTCGGGCGACCAAACGCCTGGAAAATAGGGAAAAAGGTGATGATGTGTTAGAAGCATTGGAATAAAAGGGAAACGAAAACTTTTTTACTACTCCACAAACGCCTCACACAAGAATGAAAGTAACGATGCCTTGCATCAAAAAAGACCTTTTAAGGATAAGAAGTAAGCAAAGTTCAGCCAACGAGATAGTGACTTGGTCTACAAACCAAGAGGATAAGAGGTTGCATGGCATTGGGCTGGGACAATACACAGTGCCCCATACGGTGATGGTAGGGGGTTTCAAGGGGTTAATTATATCCTGAAACTGAAAATTACTTGTGTAGCGTATTTTTAAAACATTAGTAAGCCCATAGATGAGTACTACGAATGCCTCACATGAAAATGAACTTGCACAACACGTACAAATTTCAAAGTTCCAGGAAAAAACAGTCTTTCTTCATGAATTTTTTTAAAGTCCTAATACTGGTGGCTGACTGGATGTAAACACAGTTGACTTGTCTTCATCAGGTCTTCCCTCACGTGCTACCTTGTTCTTACCACTTTTGTGCGATTCAAATTTGGCAGTCCCACGTTGCCTCTGATACTAGCTTGCCCATCTCTATTCAAGTTAGTACTCAAAGCTAGTATCAGAGACAACATGGGACCGCCAAATTTTAATCTCACAAAAGTGGTAAGAACAAGGTGTGAGGGAAGGACTGACGAAGACAACGACTGTGTTTACATCCACCAGTATTAGGACTGTTGAAAATTCGCAAAGAAAGACTTTCTTCCTGGAACTTTGAAAGTGTGCGTGTTGTGTTAGTTTGTATGACAATGTTGAAGAACTTTCAAAGTAAAACTCGCGATATTTTTAGAGAATGAACTATTCTCAGCGACAAAAGGTGAGCTTTTGTGAGGGTCCTGAGCACACAACAACCAAGTGGATAGGACTCTGGCTGTCAAGCCAATGGTACATAACATCGAATCGCATCGATGGCCCATATGACTATCTTACAATAAAGACTTGCGGTGTAGGGTTTTTTTTTTTTTTAAGTCAGAACTGGTGAGCTGGGGAGGTTACTGTTTACTTCCTCTGGGTTTCAACACTAAAACCCAAGGGTTAAACTACCTCGGTTTTTCCCTCCACTTCAGTTATTTCCCCAAATTTATATTTGTGCACTCCCAGGGTTATTTTACCCAAGGACACTAACCTGGCTGTGCTTGCCGGCTTTGCTCTGGGTTCCTGGGACCCCTTAAAGACCTGTGAGTTTCCCTTTTTTTTTGGTGAGTAGTTTTTATCTCGTTTTGTAGTCACCCACTGTAGTCAATTTATTGGATGTTTGACTGTAAAGTGTTTCCGGGGTTGATTCTAAAGGGGACCTGGTTGGCTACAAATCAAACTGGAAGATATTCTAGACAGGTAGAGTGAGAACTGAAAGTTAGACACGTTACAGTCAAAGTCTTAAGTTTGATAAAAAAAAAATTGTATTTGAAAGAGAAATTTATATACGGTAACAAAGAATAGACGTACTGGCCACTATGCTTTCCGGTAGTTGTTGGGCCTTTCTGCTTTGTAGAAACAATCATATCAAACACGAAAACTGGTAATAATAAAACCTGCCAAGTTGAAAATGGTTCAAACCTTTCTAAGGAGTGATGGCAACACACCAAAACATTCGCAAAGTTAATTCCCCCGACTAATAATTCAGACGTTAGCAAAAACGCATTGAGCCGAAATGCTGACATCGCTATGAGAATCTACCACAAAAATACATAGATACCAATATACGTTTTGGTCTAGTGCAAGTAATAAAATGCATCTACAAGGCAAATATGGGTGAGATGTTAAAAAAAAAAAAATCCAAAGCCCGGCAGTACTGTTCCCATCAAGACTTGGTAAAAACAAAATCTATATTTCTGCTCCTTACTGAGGGCCATCAACAGGATGGATAAAAACCTTCGCTGGCAATGCTAGTTCATCAAGACGAACTGGCATTGCAGCAAAGGTTTTCACATTTCGTGTTGGTGGCCCACAAACAGTTACAGGGCAGAAATATAGATTTTGTTTGTTTTTACCCTGTCTTAACGGGAATATTGCTGCAGACTTTTGTATTTTTTAGTAAATCTACATTTTCATTAACTTGAGAACCAGATGAGGTAAAGACAACAGTCTGCAGCATTTTAAAGCAGGTATCGAACAGAATCTTGTTAAAATGCAATTAATAATGTGAACAAATTAGTATTCACTTTCCTCAAATATATTTCCCTTTAAATTCTAGCTTAAATTTATTTGCTCAAAGCCTAAGAAAATCAAAGAAAAATGTGCTTAGCCAGGTTCTCCACCATTGTTGTTTAACCAACAATGCTCCTCCCTCACCAGTTTCGTTTTGGACATGGTCGTGCTCACTTTGTTTCAAGTTTTAAAGATATTTTGGTGTTAGATACCAACTAAAATATTAGCTTCAGAAATTTTTTCAATGCAGTCATCGAAAAACAGCAGGAGATCGCTATCTGGCCAAGTATAGGCCATGTGACTTTCCACTTCAACCACGTAAAGAATTTTATACCCAACACTCATAAGAAGAAATTTTGGATAAGCAAGATAAACTCTAAACGTTCACCATCACACAGTTTGTGAAAACCGTTATGAACAAGAATTTGATTACTTTCACTACGTCATCGGTCAGATAGTATGTAACAATATAAGCATAAATGAAAAATATTATTTGAAGGCAACTAATTATCTGATCAGCTAAGGATCACAAAAAGTAACGCAGACATGTACAGTGAAACCTCTTTATAACGATAGTCCACCGGAGTTTGGAAATAGAATGTTATATCAGGTTTATCGTTATAAACAATCACTTTTGCATGCATTGTTCAACAAACTCCCGAAACTTCGACACATACGCTGATTGTGGATTCTTAAACGTTGAAGTAAAACTCGATTTTGGAACATCCCTTTCGATTTCACGAAAGGCCAAAGTCCAGTCTCACGTACTCTATGATAACAACAAATACCTCAGGTTGCGTCTACACGCCGCTTCCCAAGCTGATGTCTTGAACACTACAGTCAACGCTCTTTCGAGAAGCTTTCGGCTGACCCGGGACCTGATCAAGAATTTTTCGTCTCTCAAAAACAGTATTGTTATAAAAGGGTTATTGTTATAAGAGGTATTGTTATAACGGGGTTTAACTGTATAGTATACCATTTCGGTTCATTTTATTTTGAATTAAGTTCGTTCCCTTGTGGATGAGTTTCGTTCAAACAAATAATGCAGATTTGGAGGCTAAGTTGTCAATTAAAATACCAGAGCTTTAAAAGAACGGCTGTAATATCGAACCTTAAGCTAAGAAAATCAAGAAGGCGGACGTGTGCACATCATCATTGCCTAGTGGTGCTGTGTCGCCGTCACAAGTCACTGATCTTTTTCTCATAGGTAATGGATGGGTGTCGGCTTGCTGCCATGGATACATTACTGAAAGTGGAAATCAAAACTTCAAAAAGAGAAGTGTGTTCACCGAGTGGGATTAAAAATAAGCGCAATGAAGGAAGTGACCTGACCTCCTTAATTGCAAAAAAAAAACACAAGTAACAAATTGACTGCTGGTGAAAAGTTGTGCGGTAACGAAACATCCGTTGTTACTAACATGGCTGCCAGGCAGTCAGGCCTCTTGCTCCTGTCCCGTCTCTACTGCTGCCCACTCTCATGCTTTCGCCAACCATTTGCTTTTGGCCCTAGATCTGGCTACCCCTGCATCAACGGACCCTGCGTGCTGCCAGCAACCGTTGAGAATGTCTCTCCGCTACAAGCTGGACAACGGACTCCCCCAGCTTTCGGTCTCCAAAACCTTGCAGAAGACTTCAAAGAAGCCAGAAAATGCTATCTGGAAGCGAAACGCAACCTGCGCCGGGCATCGGAAGCCCAGGAAGAATGCCTATCGTTCCCCGAAATCCCGAATCGACCTTTCGTCTCACTCATCGCGTTGGTGTCATCATACTGTCACCCGCGGCTAAGTAGATCTCTTAGTCGAGTCGGCAATCTGCATGCTTTCGTCTGCCGCCCCCGCTCCACCGCTCTTGTGCTCTTCTTCTGTTCATTGTGAACTCGCCACCAATTGGGTAGCCTCCACCTCAAGCCACTAAAGTCAGAAAAGACCTTCCATTCCCGGCACCCACATTGCTAAGAAATCCCGCCCAACTGAAATGAATCCAACTGTCACCCAATTGGACAATCGACCCTAACTTTCACTTCTGGACCCTGCTCAACTTTCACTTCCGGATCCCACTCTGCTTACGTCTAAAGACACCACAAAGCACATCCACTTCCCGGACAACTCCAGCACCGAAGACCCGACCATCACGCTGGCGCAGCTCCTGAAGACGGTGGAAGAGACAGGCCCTGACTGTGTTCTTTACAAGTCTTTTCAGTCTGTTGATGCACCTGTAATCAACCGTGGGCTCAAAACCGACTTTAGTTTCACCCTGCGTGACCGCGATACAAAACCCTGCAACCTTCTGGGCTAATCGACGACCCTTCTAACCTGCCTCTTACAGAACAGTGGTTCCCTTCTCGGGAAAGGTGATGCGCTCGAACTGGATAAAGACTACCTGGCACCTCGTCCAAGGAAAGAGATGAGTTTCTTCCGTCCTTTCGGTGAGAGTTTAACAAACTCCCGAAACTTCGACACATACGCTGATTGTGGATTCTTAAACGTTGAAGTAAAACTCGATTTTGGAACATCCCTTTCGATTTCACGAAAGGCCGAAGTCCAGTCTCATGTGCGCTATGATAACAACAAATACCTCAGGTTGAGTCTACACGCCGCTTCCCAAGCTGATGTCTTGAACACTACAGTCAACGCTCTTTCGAGAAGCTTTCGGCTGACCCGGGACCTGATCAAGAATTTTTCGTCTCTCATTTCGCAGTTCTTTCAAAAAGCAAGGTTTGCCACATACCAACCACTCCATGAATTGGGCAACGAAAGCATTATTCAACAATGTCCTCCTTCTCAGGGAAACTCATTTTAATTCAGCCACAAATCTCAACGATTCGATAAAGCATCGCCTGCGTAACCAGCCAATACACGAAACTGAGATGATGTTTAGAGGACTAATTCCAACTCTTCCACCGTATCTTGACATTGAGCGAAAGCCGAAACCTGCACGAACCAACCAGTCCTTCCCATGGCCCTTTCACAAGAATCCAAGACTGCCTCCAAGCCAAGCCATTAGTGCTGTGTCGGTTTCATTTTTTACGAACCGGTTCAGTTTCGGTTTTTCTTACAAAGGAAGCCCCGGTTTCGGTTTCGATTTCTGTTTTGTTGTTCAAATGATAAAAGACATTTTTAAGTCACAAAAATGTCCACACATCCACGAGCGACGCTATGTTGGTGTTTTCGCACGTGCGTCAGTTTTGATCGATTGTTTTGTCCAGGAACTCTGACTTCCAACACACCCTTGTATAAAATGTTGGAGTTACTGTTTTTTGAAATGCTTTATTTTTTAAAATTGTAATCGGAAAAACATACTTATAATTTTTATTGGCATTTGTTTAATGATCTAGTTGAAAACAAAACTTCAACACAGTGATCGATGCACCATTCCTGGTGAATTATTCGCGAGTAGCAATTTTTAATCCGCTGTGCTGACTAAGGTGCCTACAGATCGTGAAAGATGTAAACAACCACGTTATGTTTGGGGAAATATTTAACAATCCCACTTACCTTAAATACCTTTAGCGATTTGGTGCTAATGCTTTTTGCTTAACAATACATACGTTGGCACAGTTTGTTCAATTGAGCAATACGTACGAGACGACATTCCTCTCGTTCGTTGTTGTGGTAGTCTCCATTATTGTCTGCTACTGCCATTTCGGACGAAGCCATCGATTAGTTTGCTAGTGATATATTATTTATAAACGACAACGATTAGTTTTTTATGGTTAAACATCCCTGCAAAGACACACACATATGTATGCAAAGTTACCTTTTAACTTATTCACACCTGCTTAAAAAAAAAGAAACAAACCGGTTTTTAAAAAATGTCCAACTCGGTTTCGGTTCATAAGTAAAAACCGAAACCGCGGTTCGGTTTCGGTAACCGACACAGCACTACAAACCATATCGGAGAATTGGAACAAGTCAAGACCCACCACTTCCAGACAACAGAAACGAAAGCAAACAACCTCCACGATCGAATCACCCCTTTCGTAAAGACCAACCAATGCGATCCCGCACACCCTCGTCAACGAAAGGTCAACACAAGAGAGTCGCAAGTCCCGACCGCAGAAGCCGCTACTCATCACCAGGGGGCAGGAGCTCCTTTCAGAAAAGCCGACCACACTCCTTTCGTCTCTACCGGTAGGAATAGGAGCAAGGCTAAAATATTTCCTACCGGCCTGACATAACATAACAACCAACAAGAAGATCCTTTCGATAATTCAAGACGGTTTTCACCCAACCTTTCACATGAAACCACCACTGGCAGCCACACCACTTTGGCAATGGGCTCACCAACCAAACAAAGACCTTTCATCCGAAATCCAACAACTACAAGCCAAAAACGCCATTCAAGAATGTCGAGACCCCGGGCCAGGCTTTTACAGCTTGATCTTCCTTTGATCCAAAAAATCAGGCAGCAACTGATTACAAATTTTCTATCTAAAGGCCCTCAAGAAGTTCATTTTAAACAGCCACTTCAAAATGGAAACCCTTGAATCAATTCGACTCTCCCTCAAACAAAACGACTAGACGGTCTGAATCAACTTAGAGGACGCATACCTCCATGTCCCCTTACATCCCAAAACCCGTCACCTTTTTCGTTTCTCTGTAACCAAAAAGTATCGCTCTACCCAAACTCTGCGTCAGCTCCGCAAAGAGAAACTTGCTGCTTGCTCGAAATCTTCGTCATCTGCACCACCTACTATACTAACTCTTGATCCGGTTGCACAACCAACTACCTCGTCTTCTTCAACCAAGGACGTGCTAGTTAGTTTACCAACTATGCCCCTCCTGTCGCAGCCGTTCCAGCGGTACACCAGGGCCCATGTACACATTGTTCCCGACACAACCCTCACTGTTTTGTCTATGTTGCCCGACAATGTTCTTATCGGTTTAACACCACTACCCCCGTCTTTGACCCCGCCAGTCACCACTTCTACAGCAATGTCACATCATGTTCCTGCTAACCCAGTTTCCGACGCTGTACCAATTATTTCATCCCCAATGTCCACCGGCGCTTCTATCGCTAAAGCAGCACACCAGCCATCATCGGCTCCGCCATTCGCCGATCATCCAGCATCTCCACCAGTGCCCCGTGTGTCGCGCACATCGAAACGGACATTGGGTCTTCCTGTCAAATCTTCTAAAAATGCCACCTCGTCTGAATTATCGTTGCCGCTTCGACCACTCCTGCTTCACGAGATGCTTCTTCGTATATCTCCGTTCATCCCTTAGGAACTGCGACCGTTACGTCGCCGTCTGTCACTGCTTCAACTGTTCCTCAATTATCTTTGCCGCCCATTATAGTTGTGACTCTGGACATTCGCCCTCCAGTTATATCGGTTGTAATGTATGAAGGTGTTGTCACACATAACGCAGGTTCAACTAAGGCATAACAAGGACTAAGGAACAACTGTGCTGTAGGCTAACACTTGAAGGACTTTAATGAGTAGCTTACATAGCTTTATATAACAAATGTCACATGACATGATATGATAGACTGTAAGTTAAGCTATGGCAGTATGTTAAGGCAAGCTGGGAAAGGGTTGACAATTGGGACTTAAAGGGCTACCATTGTGGTACCTCTAATGACGACACCACAATACAACCAACGAATGAAAAAAAGAAAAAAATTCTAGCTGAAGTCTAGCTGAAAAATAAAGAATGTATTATTTCTGAAGACATGAATTTTTTTTATTAGTCACTGCCAACTTTAAGTTGTATTTATTAGGAAGAAAATGTGTCGCTTCAAAGAAAAACTAAACATTTTTGTGAAGCTTGTAACCCCCCCCCCCCCCCCCCTTAACTCAACAAACTATCTGAAATTTAATGATGCTTGAAAACTGGCACCATGAAGACCATCTGGTATTTACTATTTGTAATCTGGAAATTGTAGTGGATAATTTCGAATAATTGGTAGTGTTTCCTTCTTTATTTTATTGGTAACAACAACAACAACTGCTGTCTACAACTAAATTGACGTGTCGCAAACATCTGGCTGTTGAGTACTTCTGTTAGTTTGTTACAGATGAGGTTAGCTCACGCCAGAGGCTGTTTTAGCTCCCAAAGCATTTGTATGGTCATGAAGGAAATGTTTACATGAAAGTAGAAAAAGAAACATGTTTTAAAACCAAGAAATCAATTTTTCTCACGAATAACTGAAAACGCTACATGTTGCCAACCATAGGCACAATTTAAAATTTACAGGGTTAATCCCCCGCACAAATAACTGCTACGTACACGTCGCGATCACCGCACAAGTTAAAAAACAACCCCCAATTGGGTTGGCGTATAACTGGTTATGAACACTTAGATTAGCCTACGGATCGGTTAATTATTAAAGATTGAGCTTTCCCGGGGCTCGTTTTTGCCGTTTTGAATGACCTAACGGTTTGGGAGGCTGCGCTGCATCATCTGCCCGTGGTGGCGATGGCACAACCTTACGCTTTCTCTATTGGCTTTTCACCTTAGTGGGCTCCGATGGTAGTTTTGCAAGAGACTGCCTTGTAAGTAATAGAGGCTCCAGGCCACCTGTCGCTCCGATATCTCGCTGGGGAGTTTTTCGACATGGCCTGATCACTGGGAACAGTGACGTCATCGGACTCATCTACTGGCTGTGTGTGGGGTGATTTCGACTGGATCGTGCTGACACCTGGGGTCGCAACTCGTAAATTGTCAGGTGATGTGTTTTTGATTGGTGTTAATACCGGCCTAGCAACAGTGGAACGCTGTGATTGGCCCACGGACTGCCACCGACAATTTGAATGCTCGGAAAATCACATGTTCGTGGCGTGATGCACCAACAGAAAAATAAGCGTGCTTTCGAATGAACGCCTGAAATATTCATGCCAGAATTGGCAGAATTTACAGGTGGTTTTAGTGCTTTTGGTGACATATCTACAGCATCTTCTGAATCAATTCTCGGGCGTGATTGATCGCGATGTTTACAAATTCAACATGGTCTTCTGTAAGTACATTATAGATCAAACGTAACAGTTTATTTTTGATAGACCCCCTTGACCATAGCTTGGAATTTGTTGTGCTATAATCACGATACCAAACTTTATCGCCAACTTGATAGTTGACTGACGCACGATGTTGAGTGCTTTTAATCTGTTTTTAGTTACCGATGAAAATATACATTACTTGTTTTAATAATTAGCGTTTCCTCCTTTCAGAGCTGATTGATTCCCTAGAAGCTTTGGAGCTTCTATCCCAGCCGGACTTGTACCTTCTGCGCATGCGCAGGTTTGGGCCGTCTATATAATACGGCGCAGCCGTCCGTTCGGCATCATTTCGCCTAGGGAGCTTACTCCGTGATCGCCTTTGAGCTGCTACCTGCCATCACTCCGGTTCCTCGCGACGTTCCTGCGCTCCCTTCACAAGGAAACGGCCGCTAGTTCCATCTCCACGTTTCTGCATTCCTTTCGCCGGAACGCAGCCCTCTGCATTCCCCTTCCTCGCTCCTCAATAAGCGGTGCGGATTCGTCTCCGTCCTTCCTTAGGTTCCGGGAATCAGCGTTCGAGTACTTCAACTCCACACATCCGGATCGTCTGGTCTCCTCCATCCATGGATCGGCCCTCGGCTGTCTCCCGTCCCGTTCGCCAGCCGTTGCAACCGCCGTCTGCAACGTTCCTGGCCCTTTTGGCTGCTCTTCCCGACGAATCCTCTAGGAGATCCTTTCGGCACACACGCTCCATCCGCGACTGGATTCCCCGCATCTCCCAAGCACCGCATCCTGTCCTATGGCGTAACCCCCAGCTTGGGGTTCCTTGCCTACCCTCACCAGTCGTTTCGGTACCTCTCGGTTCCTTGGGTCGTCTCTCTCCTCATCTCCTGTACTGGTGCGGCACACACCTCCCGGTACCTTTTCCTACGTTCCGGCGTCCGTTCCATGACTCTTCCACCTCGCCGGTTCCATGTCGTCCACCTCCTCGTTCCTCGGCATCGCCCTCTCCGTCTTCTATCTTGGCTTGTAACGAAGACCTCTCCTCTACGGATGATGAAGACCATCCCGCCTGTCTCGGACATGCCTCGCCGGACTTTTTGGCATTGCTCCCCAGCTCACCACGTGTTTTACGCTCCCGCAAGTTTGCAGTTCCCGGTATCACACCGATCGTTCCCGTCGCTGCGCCAACACATTGCGGTCCGTCTACAGCCACGCTGCCTCAGAATCACGTTCCAGCATCGTTGGATTCCTCCTGCAAGATTACTTCTTGCCATCCTCGCTGCATTTCTTGTACGGAAGACCTTACTCCTCCACGATACCTACAACTTTAGTATCCAGTATCCAGTCCATGGTACCGTTTCTTCTCTAATGCGGATGCGCAGTTGGCTCCGCACTCCAAAAAGAAAAAAAAATATGAACAGGCACCAGAGGCGTCAGTACCGACCATCACTTTCAGAATACTACTACAGCCGCCATTGTCATGATGCCTCGACATGGTTAGGGGACCCAGCTGTAGGTTTTTTCCGCTCAACTGCCCAAAGGGCGCTATCATCGTCACTGGTTCCGGGGTTCTCCACTTGACTCACACTTCAGTTTGGCGATCTCGTTCCGCTTCCAGCCTTTGGGGATGCTAGCTCCCCTCCCTTTGACTTCTTCCTTCCAACCCACCGATCCTGCCTTCTATTCTGGCGGTATCACCCGTAGCCCTCTGTCTCCTTCCTTTGCAGGATCCGCTTCGTCACCCCCCCCACCTTTTGGCAAGGCCGGGGGTGACATTTGCTCCTAACAACTCGCGGACTGCCACGTTCCCGTTCAGGAAACTTACGATCCCGATCCCCTAAGGGTTCGGTCATGCGATCGATTGGCCTCAAAGACTACTCAGACACTGTCGTTCATCTCGCTTTTGTGGACCTATTTCTAGATCCTGTATTCCTACCGCCCCGTTCGATCATCCATGCTACGACGTCGGTCCTTCCCCCCCTTTCTCTGAACCACTCCAACGACCTTCCTCATGTGGTTAACTCTCCACAGTCTGTCACATGTTATGCCAGCCCTTATTGGGCTTGGAACGGCGATGGACGGAGGGGGGGAAGGGGGAGGAAGAGTCATCACCTGGTCCTCGATCCTCAACCGCTCTCTGCCCGGTCACCTATCCTCTTCACGAGTTTGCAGTCCGCATTCCGCTGCGTTACGATCCTTCCTTCACCCGCTCCGGACGGGAACAGGGACACGATAAAGAAGACTCCACAACACAAGCCGTCCCCTTCCGACACCTGGACCTATCTACGACCTTCCGTCCAGCCAGTTCCGCTCCGATCTAGTCCTGCCGTCGCAACAGACTCTCTTATATCTGCGACAACCACGCCACCGTCCGCGGTGCGACCGGTTTTATCTACCTACGCCGTCTTGCGATTTCTTGCCACCAGAGGTCTCTCTCGCTACATTCAAATTCAAATCCACCCGCACGTAATGGCTGTCAACAGTTCCACCTTCGCCATGACGGACTTGTCCTCGTCCGAGGAACCAGTTCCTCCGGTCGTATCGACAGTAAACGTCCCCTCGCCAAAAGCCTGTCCATGCTTAGGTTTTTCCGGTCCTTCGCCAGCAGGCCACTACGATCTCCATCCTTGCTGCCAGAAACATAGATTGTGCAATGGACTCGACAAGAAGTGCAGTATCTGTGTTGCGATTTCCCCCTCCCGTTGGATTGAGATCCGCCGTCGACAGTTGGAATGGTGGAAGCGTGCTGCCCGAGCGGCTTGACAACGACGGGAACAGCGTTGTACTACCGAACCGGCGGTTTCTACATCGTCACCGCAAATTCCTGCTCCACCTCCTGCGAAGAAAACCACCACGAAGCACTCGGCCCCGTCAGTTCCACCCCCACATTCGGTAAAAAGGCCAAAACTTGCTGAGACCGACAAGGTCCCCGCGATTCCGGGTTAGTCGGGCATACGCCCGAAGGTACGTGTGAAGTCTGCCCGGTTCCCTTTGGCTCCGTCTAAAGTTCCTTTCTTGCAAGTTGCGCCTTCCATCGTAACGTCGTCTCGCCCGATTCCGCCAACTCCCGTTTCACCACCATCTGGGTTCCAGACATTTTCACCGTCCGGGACGCCTTCACCGACAAAGCCGGTTCCGTTTCCCAGTGCATCGACGATCTGGTCATCGTTGCTCCGAGGACTCCATCTCTCTGCCAGAGACATTGAGAACTTTGACTTCAACCTCAAATTTCTACTAGATTATGTTGACGGTTTTGCTGCGGAACTTGAATCACTCCGCGCGGATCGCGCTAACATCTCTTCCTTGCGCAAAACGCGGCCAATTGCGACCAATTGCGCTCCGACAATGCGTTTTTGTATGCTTCGAACGAGGCATTTTCTAATGAACTAGAAGTCTTGCAGTGCCGTTACAACTTGCAACGAATAAACTACGCTTTGCTGCGGGCTCGCGCATTTCTATCGCCCATACCCTCTTCTCCGCCCTGGAGGGCTTATTACTGTGCCCGTTCCCGGACTAGAAGTGCTCGGTTTTCTCGGACTGCACCAACAAAGACTACAGTTCCCCCGCCAATCCCTCCGCAATTGCCGGATTCCTCACCATCACCACCGGTTCCACACCTGCTTCGAGGCCCCGTCCCCCCTTCCCTCTCCGTACCGTGACCCGTCTGTAACATCGGTGGGTTATCACACTCTGGATGCAGCTCCCCCCCCCCCCCCCCCCACGGAATCACCCTCCCCAGTGGAGCTCTGGAACGCGGCATTATCATCCAGCCAATTTTATAAGATCTCATCATACTCCGTTTGGTTGTATGATAATGCCCCACGCTTCTCGCCGCTATTCGATGGCCTATCCGAACATTCTACCACCTCCAATACGGTTATGCCTTGCTCTCCTTGCCGTCAGCAGGCTAAGGGAGTCACACTTGGCTTCCGTATCATGCAATAATTGCTGCATCCGTGATTCCGCCACACTCGAACCTTTTTCGTCTTCGGTGAAGATCCAGCTTACGTCGTCCGGTTCTGGATGTATTAATCTTGCGCTTCGCCGAAATTTTCTCGGGCTTACCCTACCTCGAAATTTTTACAACCCATTTCCATCATCACTATGTCTTCATAACCTGCTGCCGTTCCGGTATCAACACCACTCACCGCCGTCACAGTTACACCTGCAAATACCATCGTCGCTCCCCGGACGTTGGAGCTACGTCCCTCTACCTGGGCGAGGACCACCGTAACCATCCCTACAAGGTAAGCAGTTTCCGGCACTTGCGCCTGATTTCCTATCTTGTACCCCAAGGTGTTCAGTTCCCTGTCCTGCGGTTCCTTTATTTTATATATATATCCACCTATTGCCACTCAAATAATACTTATAATGATAGTAAAAAATAATCTTACCGCTGCGCCTTAACTACACTGTGGGACCTTCCAACTTCGGTCCGATCTGCGGCTCGATCCCCGGACCCACAGTTCCGCATACAGTGCATTTAGTTAAGTTTCCAGGGACTACTTCACCAAAGACACGTTCTTGGGGCGCCGACTTGTACATGAGGGGAACAGGCGCACCTATCCCACCACCAGGTGACAAAGTCCGCTAATTATTAAAACAGGTAATGTATATTTCGTCGGCAACTAAAAACACTAAAATAGCACGTCCTGCACCTGCTTAATTTTTGTTTTTATTGCCTAACCGACAATATACATTACCTGTAGTCCCGCCCAGGCCTGCCCTCGCTCATAGGTTCTGGGTGTGGAGAAATGATGCCGAACGGACGGCTGCGCAATATTATATAGACGGCCCAAACCTGCGCATGCGCAGAAAGTACAAGTCCGGCTGGGATAGAAGCTCCAAAGCTTCTAGGGAATCAATCAGCTCTGAAAGGAGGAAACGCTAATTATTAAAACAGGTAATGTATATTTTCGGTTAGGCAATAAAAACAAAAATTAAGCAGATGCAGGACCTGCTATTTTAGTATTTTTGTTGATTTCTTTTAACAACAGACACAGGGTCAGGGTATAGCAAATCCAATCTGGATTTTAATTCTCGGTTGAAGAATAATTTCCCAGGTGTAGCTTGGGTGGTAGAACTTATTGTGATTCGTGGCGATAACAAGTATGCATTTATACTTTCCTGGATTGAGGATCCGTCTCACCGAGCAGCTTTATAGACAAGCTTAAAATTACGGACATAAATTTCTGCCAATCCATTAATCCAAAGCGCAAATGCCGGGCCTGTCAGGTGTTGGATTCCGTTAACCGTTAACCATGATTTAAACTGTTTAGAGGCTCACTACGGGCTGTTGTCGCTAACTAAAGAATCCATCAAACCATGTGGAAACTCGCACATGTCACTCCTATCCACAAAGGGGGCTCAAGATCCTCTGTTAATAATTACCCCCTTATCAGCCTTACCAGCATTCCCTGCAAAATCATGGAAAAAAATTTTTTCAAGAATATGCTTAACTTTGCCATTGACAACAGCATAGTCCACCAGAATCAATATGGAGGGCTCCCTGGTTGGTCAACCACCCACAATCTCATCCACTTCCTCGACAAGATCACCGAGTGGCTTGACGACAAGCTCCAAGCTGATGCAGCCTATTTTGACTTAGCTAAAGCTTTTGACACCTTACCTCACACCAAACTTCTGACAGTTCTCAGCGATGTAGGCTACTCATGTGCACTCCTTGCATGGCTTACGTCTTTCCTCATCAACCGGCACTTGAAGTGTAGTGTGGACGACCATCTCTCTGCCTCAGTGGAAGTAGTCAGTGGAATACCACAGGGGAGTGTCCTTGGTCCACTCCTCTTCATTCTTTTCATGAACACCCTGTGCGAACATCTTCAAAGTGACAAGTGTATTTTCCTCAATGACACCAAGATCTTCACCATCTCAAACGATCTCGCTAGCACTGTGAAACTCCAAGCCGATATCTCCAACTTGGTGTCCTGGACGCAAGCCATGGGCACGGACCTTAACGGGAGTAAGTGTGCAGTTCTGAGGTTTGGCACCCAACATCACCAGGCTGACTATCGCCTTAGCCCAGGAACGCCAATAACAGAGAAGAGTTCACAACGAGACCTTGGCATCGTCATTGACCGCAACCTGAATTTCTCCAAACACATTCAGGCTGCCGTGGCTAAGGCTTATGGGGCCCTCGCCATCATCCGGATCACCTTCTCAACCCTCCCAAGGAAGACCTTCCTCATGCTGTGCCGCAGCAAAGTTTGCAGTATTCTGGAGTATGCAGGCCAAGCATGGTGGGTTCGTTTTGAAGAAGACCGTGACAAGCTGGAACATGTCCAGAGACTCTCCACTAAACTTGTTGTGGGACTCAAAATCGCGTCCTACCTCTGATACCGTCGTATCAGAGGTGATCCAATTTTCATTTACAAGATCCTCAATGGTGAAGATCCTGCAGCCAAGGAATGGTTCACCCTCTCTGCGAGCTCTGCCATTCGGAACAATGGGGCAAAACTCTTTAAGAAGAGATGCAAGACGTCCCTTCGCCAAAACACACTACCTTTCCATGTGGTTAACACCTGGAACAAACTGCCTCAACACACCATCGAAGCAACATCGGTTCTGCAGTTCAAACAGAGATTGGATACCGTGCTCCCTTCCATCATCGCCCCCTACAGTTATAAAAACTGGTACCCTGGTGTCAAAAGCTCTTTCTGCTTACTGCTGGTTTTTTTTCCATATTCATATTCGGCAATGTGGTTATTCAAAATTTCAATAACTTTAGCTGAAGCGGTAGTTTTCATTTTATGAACGAAAGGGATTTTGCTTTGCGCGTTAACTAGGATTAGAAACATGTAATTGTCCAACGGTCCTAGGAAATCAACGTGATATCTAGAATTTGGCTTTTGTGGATACTCCCAGGTATGCTTGGGTCCTGCTGATTGAGTATCCTTAAATTCTTGGCAGTTAGAACAGGATTTAACTTTGGTTTCAATATCTGCGTCAATAGAAGGCCACCACACCTTAGACCTAGCCAAGCTCTTTAATTTAACAATACCAAGGTGTGAGCTGTGCAAATCTTTCAAAATTTGTTCACTTAAAGATGTCGGCACGAAGATTCTGAATCCCCAAAAAAGAGTGTCGCTTTCAATCGAGATTTCATTGCGGTGTGTGAAGTAACGGCTGCATGTCAGGATTTCTGACACTTCAGGCCAGCCGCGATTAACATAATGGTATACTTTTGACAATAATTTGTCACGCTTGCTTTCAATAACCAAGGCTTTGTTTAGCACTAGTAAGTTGGAGATTGTTACCAACGCTAGTACATTGCACTCTTCTTTGGCTTCTTCAAACTCCTTGTCGTTAGGGAGTGGAAGTCTGGATAGTGCGTCAGCAGATAAGTTCTGCTTGCCGGGTATCTGTTGAAAGTCATAGTCATAAGCGTTAAGCAAAACCGCCCAACGCACACGAGCTGCTGCTATCTGTAGGTAACCTTTTTTAGGGCCATAAATCCATATTAAAGCCTTTTGGTCAGACTGCAATATAAATTTCTGTGACCGTAAACGTATTCATGGAACCGTTTAACTCCCCAAGCCACACTGAGAGCTTCACGATCAAAATGACTATAGCCTTGTTCAGTTTTTGTTAGCTTCTGTGAAGCAAAAGCTATTGGACGCGATTCGCCATTAGGCACGACATGCATAAGGCACGCCCCCACCCCATAAGGTGAGCCATCGCAAACCAGTTTCAACTTTAATTTTGGATTAAAATGGACGAAAACTTTTGATTTGATAAATAGTTCTTTTACTTTGCTAACAGCTTGGTCACATTCAGTCCCCCATGTTCACTTAACTGTAGGGCTCAATAACCGGGTAACAGGGGAAAGAATATGAGCAAGGTTAGGGAGATATTTCGAGTAATGATTCACGAATCCTAAGGAACTTTGTAGTTCTTGAATACAAGTTGGAGTCGGTGCATTTGTGACTGCTTCAATCACCTCAGGAAGTGTATGCAGGCCTTCAGCATTTATCACGTGACCTAAGTATTTCAGTTCAAGTTGCAACAGCTTACACTTGTCGATCCTAAGCCTAGCACCTGCATCCTGTAAAGCAGTCAGCAGCTGGTTTTAAGATTCATCATGCTTTTCCCCCTTCCCGCTCACGAGGATGTCATCATAAAATGGTGAACATTTGGGGATTTTACTCGTGATTTGCGTCGTGACCCTCTGGAAAATTCCAGGACTGGACGCAAGGCCCAGAGGTACACGAAGCCAGCAAAAAAGACCCAGGGGAGTGTTTATTGTCAATGCTGTCTGCAACTCAGGATCTAATTCAGTTTGCAAAAAAGCATCCTTAACCCTTTAAGGACTGCGTGTGCGCTAAGAACTTGTAACCGACTTATAGAAAAAAAATCACAGCTTCTCACCCAGTTGAGGTAAGGGAATGAAAACTGTGTCATTTTTATCCTTAATGATCTGGCTTTCATATCCCAGTTTAAATTTTACTGTAATTGGCTGGAGGTTTTCGATATGACTTGTAGAAGAGCTGTAAACAATGATTATACAGCGGGCGCATTCGGGCGCACCCGTCCTTAAAGGGTTAAGATCGATAAGGCTAAATCTGTCACTACCTGCTAATTCACTGAAAAGCTCTGCAGCTGTGGGAACCAGATAGTGGTCCACCTCCAACTGTGGATTTACGGTGGTTTTGTAGTCGCCGATAATTCTTATGTCGCCATTAGCTTTATGGACGATCACGATCGGGGTCGACCATTCCGAGGTTGCCACTGGCTCCAGGATTCCTAAGCTAACCAGGCGCTCGATTTCCTGATTAACTTTTTGTTTTAATGCCAAAGGGACAGGGCGAACTCGACTGTACACAGATTTTCGCGTCGGCCTCTAACTGAATCTTTGCTTTGAAATATTTTAACTTACCCATACCCTCACTGAAAAGTTCGGGAAAGCCTTTAACTATTGCTTCAGTGTCAACTGGTGGAATCTTTGCTTAACTTGTTTAACTCTTTTAACTTTAGTTTGTAAATCATAATATGGTTCAAAGTTAACTCTAAAGATTGAAAGCCAATCTTTCCCAATTAATGCAGGTTTATACATTTTTGAAACTAGTGCATCCAAATATTCAGTTTGACTGTTAACGGTTACCTTGAGACTTACTGTGTAAATAGTTTTCTCCATCCCTTCGGTGTATGAGTGGATGGAATACGGACTGAGCTTAAGCGGACAATCCGAAAAGTATTTTTCATGCCACTCAATCGGTATTATTGTAGCATCTGCCCCGGAATCCAGCTCCATTTTAAGCTTAATTCCATATAGGCAGACAGGCATAATCCATTTGTGGATTTTTAACGAGTTGACTACAATGACTGTTTTATTAGTAATTGAAATTTGGTCTGCAGCCTCGGACCGTCCTACTGTATTGTTTTGAAGACAATAAACGTCCTCTGACTCACACTCACTTTCCGAAGCAGACTCAGAATTTTCCGGCTCCAAATCCGACTCACTGTCGGTTTCACGTTCAAGTTTATAGACTTTCTTCTTGTAACTGTATTTCAGTTTACTTTTGGGCCTAGCCTTAAAATTTGAACTCGCGTTGGCTTTGAGTATTCTGCAGTTTTTGATGCTGTACTACCGCTACTTTTTCTACAAACGGCTTTTAAATGTCCGGGGGTGTGGCATCGGCCGCAAATATAATCCTTATACTTGCATCGGGTTTTTACGTGACCGGATTTGCCGCAACAGTAACAACTTAAATCTTTACTGGACTTGCTTCTAATCCGAGTTTTCCTCGGTTTGTGAGATACGTAATTAATCAACTTTGAACGAGAACGAATAACTTCTTGGTCTATTTCCGCAGATTCCAAGGATAAAGCTAATGATGTTGTAGCCTTTAAATCCAGAGTCTGCTTCAGAAGTTTGCGTTGCAAAGTTTCTGATTTTACACCGCCTATCTGATGATCTTGTATCATCTCATTATTAATTTCTGTGATCTTGTCAAAGTCACAAAATTTAGTGAGTAATTTTAATGCAGCAATGTATTCACTGATACTTTCGTCCGACTTCTGAGACCTACGAAAACATTTTACACGTTCGGAAACTGCAGAAGGTAGTGGTTCGATGTCATTGAGAATAGTTTTCACCAAGATGTCATACGTCATTGAACTTGGTAATGCTGGTGAAATCATATTCATGATTCTGTCGAACATTTTCTGACCAACAGACGCCATTAAAAAAATCAATCTGATCTACAACTGGGATTTTTCTAGCTCGGTAATAGTAACTAATACGACTAGTGTATTTTCCTCAAGTATCTTTATCTACATCGAATTCAGCGTACAAACCCGCTGTTTTGGAAGCCATTGTGAGGTCTTCACTAGAGTTACTGTAACTCGGATTCAAATTTGAATTAACACTGGCACTAACGCCCACTTCTGTATTTACTACAGCAACACTAGAGCTGCTTAAAGGAAGAGCTAACACAGGCGTTTTTTCAACTTCTCCTGTCTCGGGTATAAGCCTACACTAGAACATTAAATAAAATACCGTAAATCGTGTATTAAATGCCCATGGGCTTGTAAAATTAATTTGTCTAAAATTGGGGGGTGAGCGTTAAAAACAAGTATTATCTATTTTCTAAATTAATTTCTATCCAGGGACGGAGTTTTCTATCACGGAAAAGTCGGCAATAATGTGGTCATTTGCGTGCGTGATCTGGATTCAATCTAGCATTAACACAATTTTTTTTCTTATTTATTCACAAATTTAAGTTCTTGTATACTCTCTCCTCCAAAATGTAACATAATTCGTAGCCATGGCCGTAGGAAGCGGTACGGCTGGTGCGGCATTTGCCGTACCACTTTTCGGCACTCAAGTTTTAAAATACCATTCCAAACACACACAACGCATCTGTTGTTGTCAAACTTTTGAAAACGCTCTGTAAAACGAGCGTGGCTTCCCTGCCGAGCTTTGATGAGCAGCCTCTGTTCCGCTAGCATAAACCATGGAACTTATAATATAATCACGTAGCGCTTCTTCTATTTTCCCCGCACCCTACTAAGGACAATGAGTGTAAACAAGAGAAGAGGGTTTTAGGGGAAAAGAAGTAAAAGAAACGGTAAAGCAAGCTTCAGCAAGTGGTCAACACACAATTTTGAAGAACGCTCAACACAGCAGCCAACCGATTATAACTTTCTCAAAAGTCAGTTTTGTTAAATCACTAATAACGGAATAGGAAACATTGCCTACATACATAAGGGGGGGGGGAGACGAATTATTACATGCTACGTACATAGGGTAAGGTTCTAAAATAAACTGATTTAAATCAAAAATAGATCGTAAGATAAGGGTAAAAGAAACAAACAGGCTGCATTAAAGACTGGTTTTGCTAGGATACAAGATACACTAATCTGAGAAATAAATAAAAGCCAACTACCCCGACTGGGACTCAAACATAAGACTTCCCACCGATCTCACGTAACTTGGCTACACAGCTTAAATAAACAAAACAATTTGCTCTTTTCCGATCAAAATCGTACACTTAATAGCATATAGCCTCATGGCCGAAATTGGGGGGGGGTTGGGGGGAGAGCACCAACTAAAAAGTCACCATCGGTGAGGAAAATGAACCCCAGTCGGTGGTGCGAACTACAAAAAGCAATCCCCCCCTCCCCCCACACCATAAATTGCTAGATCCGCCCCTGCTAGCTGTAGTCTACGTTTTAACTAAAAAAAGAAAACCATAAACACATGTTTAAAACGTGGCCTCCGGAGCCAGATAAGACACTACAGCACCAGAAAATGCCTCAACTTTCGTGGTTCTGCCCGGGACCATGCTGTGGCAATTTCACGGTGCTTCCCCATACCCCCTATCTGATTTGGTTAGGCCGCACCACTTTTAATTTGCTTCCTACGGCCCTGTTCGTAGCTAAAACTAATTTCTAACCATACAAACTTTCGGTAACATGTGCGGAACAAGATCGTAAAGAAGATTAGGCTTATCATTAACGTGCGTGATCTGGATTCAGTCTAGCAAAAACACAATGCCGTTATTCTCATTTATTCACAAATTTAGTTTATTAAATTGTCCTGCTTCCAATATGTAACATAATTCACAGTTCAAACTAATTTATAATCACTACCAACCTTGAAAACAACAACACGATTGACGGCCGTGAAGCACATTCTGTGTTGACGGCAATTTCCAAAAAAATTATTCGGCTGACGCCCGAGATCTGAACCATGTCTGAACTGACCATGTAAATAAAAATTATTTTTTACGCAGTAATTCGGATCTCAGGCGTCAGCCGGATCATTCTTTTGGAAATTGCCGTCAACACAGAATGTGCTTCACGGCCGTCAATCGCGTTGTTGTTTTCAAGGTTGGTGGTGATTATAAATTAGTTTTAACTGTGAATTATGTTAGATATTGGACGGAGGACAATTTAATAAACTAAATTTGTGAATCAATGAGAACAAAGGCATTGTGTTTTTGCTAGACTGAATCCAGATCACGCACGTCAATGATCTATCGTTAGGCCTAATATTTCCGAAGATTCCGTAATTACAAATCTTCCCGTGAATCGTGTTGGATAAAGTTGATTTTGTTATATGTCTGAAGCTTTTATTTAATTTTGACATCAGAAAAAACAGAGATTTAAGTGGATGAAACTGAATAAGATTTTAGTTAAATTTGCCACTGAAAATCGATTATTTTAAAGGGATGGGCGTCAACAACAGTTTATTACGATTTTTGACCTTCAAGCATTTTAGGGGGCTGGGTGTTAGCATTAACTGGGCGTTTAATACGCGATTTACGGTAATTAATTTAATGCAATTCCATTTAAATTTGAATTAAACTGGACGCCACTCGAGACAACAGGGTTTTCACTTAACAACTAAGCCAACACTACCGTAGCCTACCTAGTTTTAAATCTAACCCGTAGCCGCCTAGATACGAACGTACGTCTTCAACATATGACAGCGAAAAACCTAAGCCACAGCGTGAGCTTTGTGAGGAGGCCCCGGGGACCCCAAGCAATGTGGGCAATCACAGCCCAGTGGTCAGCGTCGTCGGCTCCAAACCAAGAGAATGCCGGTTTGAATCCGAGAACCGACCCGAGTATAATATGGACTATGAAAATAGGGTTTGAAAGTTTTTTCAGGCGGTTATGAGTGATTGGTTGCAATCAAGTATATTCTCAACCCACAGCTAACCCGTAGCCACCTAGATACGAACGTATGCCTTCAACGTATGACAGCGAAAAACTAAGTCCCAGCTCAAGCTTTGTGAGGGTGCCCCGGGGACCCCGAGCAAAGCGGGCAATCACAGCCCAGGGGTCAGCGTCGTTGGCTCCAAGCCAGGAGAATGCCGGTTCGAATCCGAGAACCGACCCAAATATGGACTCAGAAAAAAGGGTCTGAAAGTTTTATCAGGCGGTTATAGGTTAAGCACCTACAACTTAAACCAGTTTACTAGGCTTTTTAAATTGTTCACCGTTTCACTAAACGTTTAAACAAAACATCACAGCAGGCCTATGCGTATGGCACAGACCAAGTTTCATCGTTTAAAAGTATAAATGGTACAGTGCTATAATTAAGCACAGGCACAAACCAGCCTGAATAAGGGCACGGCATTATTAAATTCACGAGAGGTAATTAAATTGCATTTTTAAATCATGTCGTTCTGCTTGTAGTAATGGCAGTGTGACACGCCAGCGCGTTGCACCGGGATACAACCTTTGTACTAATTACTTTTTTTGGTTGCCACAAAAATCTACATACCTGTTTTTATTGCACTCTCGGGTTCTCAATGCTATTTTTCCAGAGAAAAGAAAGTTGGCTTCTCTGCCAGTCCCGTAGTTGCTCCACTGCGCATACGCGGGCGCAGTCCTTCCTATATAAACGCTGGCGCAGTATCGCTCCTCATCTATTTTTCTCTGCTGCTACACGATACGGTTGTTCTTCCAGAGCTCTCTAGTTCGACAACACGATCCCATGGTTCCCGATCCTACACTCTTCGAGCCGCCGTTCCCCGATACAACACCTTGGGCCCCCTCACATCCTTGATGTTTGGAGTGTGCTCTTGGTCCCTGTCCAGGCCGGTTCGTCACACCTTCACTGTTGGACTGCATATGATCCGGCTCAGCACTGATCCACTTGGGATCGATCTGCCGGAATACGGTCTGCCTGGGATCGATCCACCGGTTGACGGTCCCTTGGCAACAGTCCAACGGTCCTCTTCTCGATCCGCCGTCCTTCGATTCACTTCCTTGATCCGTTCCTTGGGCCCCTTCATACCCATTGATGTGTGGGGTATGCTCTTGGTTCCTGTCTGAGGCGGCTCATGACATCTTTACAACTGAAACCACAGTTTTAAGTCGGTCCACTTGGGATCGATCCACCGGATAACGATCCTTTGGCAGCGTTCCACTTGGAATCGATCTTCTGTTCAATGTACCATCCCTCAATCCTTGTTCCTCGATTTCTCGGGCTTCGATTGCTAGATCTTTCTTCCTAGAGTGGCCACCGAGGTGGTTGCTTTGGAGCACCCCATTTATCAGCTACGATGAGGATCAAGTATGACAAGAGGATCGAGTATGAAGAAGATTGTGTTCCATATTGTTTTGCCTGGTTTCCCAAAACACTGATGTAGTTTACCGTTAATATGTTAGCTAGATAGCCTACAGTGTATTGTCTAGCTAGTTTCAGTTTCTGTTTCCTGTGTGTGCCATCTAGTGAGGGTAGGTTTCAGTTTCTGTTTTCCCATGTGTGCCATCTAGTGAGTGTGTATGGGGGTACTGGTCTCACTGCTATGTTGAAAAAGAGAATGTCAGCTTGGGTTGTAGCAAACAGCTGCATGCCTTTACATATGCAACATGTCCTTCAAGTGTTTATGTTTTTTGTTTTGTAAGACTGTAAGTATTCTTTCAATATGCCTGTGGTACAGTAAACTGCAGGACTAAATAGAACCGAGCCATGAAGCCTGTCTTTGTGTGTTGGTATGACATTAGGCCTAACTAAGCAGTGTATTAGTATGACAATAGGCCTAACCCAGCAGCTCTATCCATCAGTTATCATTATAAATATTCACAACCATATTACGGAGCCTAGCTAAAGTCCCTAGGGGCCGTAACATTTATCCTAACTGGCAGTATTCTCCTTCCTCTCAACGATCTTGGTAGAACTGCCACCACTCATTCGCGAATGAGACCTAACCTTAACTCTTATGATTTAAAATGTGCTTAATTTATTCATCCAGAAGTCCGACTTCTTTTATTCTGACTTCTGCATGAATAAATTTCCAACATATGCACATTTATTTATGACAGATATCAAAACAAGTTACAGGTTAACTATTTAACGTTGAAGGTAAACAACTTTCGGTTGGGTGCACAACTTATGGCTGGAACCAGTTAAAAAACTCAATTTTCAGGCATTTTGTGATGAAACAAGGCATTTTGCTATGATTTTGACCAAAATCAAAAAAATATATTAATTCTTCTTCCCTTTACGATTTTGGGGTCGGGAAGAAAATTAATAAATTATCAAGGTTTTTAGGAATCCGTGGACCTCACACTAGCTTGTCCTCATTCATGGCGTAGGCTATGTTGGGCTTAAGAGCTAGGACTAATTCGTATTAATCTTCTTGGGGACTAAATCATATTAGGATCCCTTCGCCCTAATATGTTATTAGCTAAAGTATCTTTAGACTACATTTTAGATTAAGTACTTTACTAATCTAAAGCTTACCAAGTCATGGTACTACCGCGACTTCTTCAGCTTGAGCTTATCCGCTACTCGGCTAAGTGCGCGCCTGCTCTAGAAATGTCATAGCGTCCCGCCGATCTGCAGTGGTTTTGGGACCAAGATTACAAATGTCCGTTTCCTTAAATATCGAAATACAGTGCCTTCACGCGGACGGACAGGAGAGCTCAAGGCTTGCCATTTGTGGAAAACCTAACTCAATTTCATAAACTGCATTTCAATTCGACGATTGCTTTGAGGCGTTTGCACCTAAGGCGATTATTGGCTGGCTACATGTTGCAATCCTAAAATTTCCAGCGATCGGCAACTTGACTTCCGGAAAAAAGCGTCGTTCAAACGCCCGCGCTTTCTTCAAGACTAAGAAAAGAGCATCGAAGCAAGCGAGCATCCCATTGGCCGAGCTCGCGCCCTGTGCTTGGCCAAAAACGGCTCTCTCCGATCTGGTTCCAGTTTGACGACCGTAGGCTCCGCAATGTTAATTTCAAACTGAAATGCGCTGACATTAATTTATTTTTATTAAAAAAATAATAATGCTATTCCTATGCAATACTACGAGTTAATAGCTATAGGACTGAAGCTCGATAAATGAAAAATTTCAACTCTAAGTGAGTTGACACGCAAATCTAAAATTAGCCATTGGCACTAGCTAACAGCTGTTACTAACCTACGAGTACGAGCGCTCTTGCCATTACGTTAGGTGAACCGAGTCATTAACGAAGCACTAAAATATTAGTTTAACCTAGATTAAAATATCAATTAAACTAACTAGAATTTTATTTAATGCCCAAACTAAAAGATTTCGAGATTGGTTCCAACCGCATTTGTACTTACAGTTTTCTGGCTCCAAGCTGAAATATATTTCTATGGTCACAAATGCAATTCGTAAAAACGGCCGACACAAGGTCGATCTTTTTTTTTAAATGACAATATTTAACGATATTTACATTTTTCTCGAGTGGAACGTTACATGTCAACAACAGAGGTTACGTATTTCTTTATTGCCAAAACATCTTAATCTGATAATTTAGAATTACATTCCTCGAATGTGATGTTCCCCTGGAGGTCTCTTCTGGTGCGCAGGTGCCTGCTTGCATGTCCCTACTGCGCATGTGCGTGGCAGTACTCCCTTATAAAAGCGACAGCGCGCACACTAACGGCATTTATTTTCCTCCAGAGGTGTCTCACGCCACCTCGCGCTGGAGTTCCGCAGCTTTCGCACAGAAAATAGGATTCTACCCATGATGGCCGCCGATTCCGAAGTTCCCGCTTCGCTTGCCGCTCCCTCTCATGCTCTCCTTCGTCCGCAAGCCTCTACTTTCTCCCTCGGCAACCGCTGGATCTCCGCCCTTGACTTCGCCGCCGTCGGCGCGATCCCTGCGGCCTCCTTCATCCAAACGCCGCCTACAAGTGTCGACGTCTTCTCAGACTCTCCCTTGCAACCCGGCCAGCGCACCCCACCAGCCGAACCAATGGATCTGTCGGCCCTGCAAGCTGACTTTCAACGGGCGAAAGTCATCTACCGTGAAGCCAAAAAATCTCTTCATCGGGCCACGGAGCTTCCCGCTCGCCTGCCCGCAACTCTCCTTTGGACCTGTCATCCAATTCTTCCAGGATAGGCCGAAGCGTCTCTCCCGTAGCGAAGTTCGTGACATCGTTCAAGAAACAGTCCGAAAGATGCAAGACAATCCTATGCCGCCCCTCTCTTGCATTTCCTCCGCCCGACATGCCCGGACGCAAGATTGGATCACTTCGATCTCTAGCCATGCCTCCCGCAAACGAGGCTCAACGGCTCCCACTGCCACACAAAAGAAACGTAAGTCGACTTCGCCCTCTCGTCCGGAAATCTCTCCTGCAGCCGACCCCTCGGCTACTGCCGGAATCCCGTCACCTGCCGTCCCGCTTTCGTTCGGCAGAAGGATCCACTTCCCGGACGATGCCGCTGACGATCAGTCTCTTCCGCTGACTTTGCTTCTGAAAACTGTTGGAAAAACTGTGCCCGACTGCTTCCTCTTCAAGCCCTCGCAGTCGGCTGACGCTCCCGTGATCAACCGTGGGCTGAAAACTGGTTCCGGCTATGCCCTCAGAGACAAAGACACCAAACATCGCAACCTTCTAGGACAGTCCACCAAGCTGTTAACCTGCCTCCTTCGGAATGAAGGCTCCCTGCTCGGCAAAGACGACCCCCTCGTCCGCGACAAGGAACCACCACCACCTCGCCCGGGCCGTGAAAGCAGCTTCTTTCGCCCGCTGGGCGATGGCGCTACGAACCCGAACAACTACGCAACTTACCCAGAATGCTAATTCTTAGGCAGCGAAGTAAAGATGGACTTTGGCACCGCTCTGTCGATCCCTAAGAAAGCTGACATCCCAACTTTCGTCCTTTACGAAAATGACAAATGCCTTCGGCTGAGCCTTTGTGCCGCCTCACAAGCTGACATCCTTAATACGGCAGTCAATGACTTGTGCGAGAAATTGTCATCGGACGCAAGTCCTGAGGAAACACGCAATCTTTCGTCCCTAATAACGCAACTTTTTCAGAAAGTAAGTTTCGTCACCTACCACTCTATCAACTGGGCTACCAGGGCCCTCTTCAACAACACGCTTCTCCTCCGAGACATCGCTCTTTCGCCCGCCAACAACCTGAACGTCTCCACGAAAACATACTCCGCAACCAGCCGAGCCACGAATCGGACACGCTTTTTCGGGGTCTTATCCCATCTCTCGCCCCACACCTTGACATCTCTAGGAAGCCTAAGCCGCAGAAACTAAACTCTTTGGCCTCTCGTCCCTTTCAGAAGAACAGACATCTCAATCCCCGTCCTCTCTCGGACGATTGGAACAAGACGCCAGCCCCTTCACAATCTTCCCGTCCCAACGATTCCCACTTTCAGCCGAGAAACACGCAGCCCTTTCGGACGGACCAGCCTGGCTCCCGTTCCGGCCAACGCAACCAGCAGAAGCAAACCGCCACTCCAGACCGACGAAGCCGCCACTCGTCACCAGGGGGCAGAAGCGGCTTTCGTAAGAACCAACAATGATGCCTGTCAACCTTCCTGCCTTTCAGTCGTTGCGAGATTACGCCACTTTCTGCCGGCTTGGCTACAACCAACAACAAACTCGGAAGTTCTTTTTATCATCAAACACAGCTTTCGTCCTGAATTCCTGTTGAAACCACCGCTCTCTCCAACCCCGCCATGGAGTTTTTGCCACCGACAACACCGCTTCGTCTCCTCGGAAGGACGCCATAAGGGAATGCCGCAAGCCAGGCCCAGGCTTTTATAGCTCCATCTTCACCCGACTAAAGAAGTCAGGAGGCTCCCGTCTGATATTCAACATGAAACCTCTCAACAGATACATCCAAAACAATCATTTCAAAATGGAAACTCTCGAATCCATCCGTCTTTCGTTCAAACAAAACGACGGGACAGTCCGATCGACCTGGAAGACGCTTACCTCCATGTCCCACTCCACCCGGCTATCACACACCTCTTTCGGTTCATCTACAACCAAAAGGTCTACGAATTCCGCTGTCTTCCCTTCGGCCTGAATGCAGCCCCCAGAATTTTCACATCGATTCTCAAACCAATATTGGCAACCCTACACCAAAACGAAATTCAGGCCAACGCCTATCTGGACGACTGAGCCCTCAACGATCCGGATCCTCTCACACTGGAACAAAACAGAGATAAGACTATCTCCCTGTTAAACCGGCTGGGCTTCGGGGTTAACTACTCAAAATCTCGCCTAACACCAGCACAAGTCTTCACCTTTCTGGGAGCCTCTTTCAACCTCCACACAGCAAGGATTGCCCCCTCCCCGGAACGAATAGAAGACCTTCTTCTTCACGCTCGTCTCTTTCGGTCGAAAACAAGTTTTTATTCCTGGGATGTAAACTCCCTCATCGGGAAAATGGACGCAATGGTGAACCTCGTCCCCTACGGCCGATGGATGGTAAGACCGCTTCACCACCACCGCATAGACAACCAGGCAATCAATCAGGACCTCCCGAACAAGCAAATTCTCTTCAGTCCCGACTCTCCTCTGGACTCCCTCCTTTGGTGGTCAGATGTCACCAACCTCACGAAGACACAGCCTCTTCACGAGCCCCAACCCGAGCTGCTCTTCTTCACAGATGCTTCGAAAACCGGCTGGGGTGCCCACCTTGGCACACAGGAAGTCTCAGGCCTTTGGCCTCCATCCTGCATGGACCACATCAACTCTCTAGAGCTTCAAGCAATCCTACTCGCCCTGCAACATTTCTTTCCAAAGATCAGAAACAAGATAATACAAGTCCAGTCCGACAACACGACTTCCTTAGCCTACATAAGGAAAGAAGGTGGAACAAAATCCAGATCTCTCCACAGCCTACCGTCAGAAATTTCCAACCTCTGCATACCGCACAACATCACACTCCTTCCCCTCCACATCCCAGGCAACAGGAATGTGATTGCCGACTCTGTCACGCCAGAAACCACCGACGGGCGAATGGTGCCTCAAGAAATCCATTTGCGAATCTCTCTTCACCATTTGGGGCACCCCAATGATAGACCTGTTTGCCACGAAGCACAATGCCAGACTTCCCCATTACATAAGCCCCATCCCGGACGAAACAGCAGTAGCAGTAGATGCCCTGACGTTCCCATGGCACAACCTATTCGTCTACCTCTTCCCCCCCCCCCTTCAAGCTCCTTCCACAAGTTCTTCAAAAGATACAAGAAAGACAGAGCTTATTCCTGCTCATAGCCCCTCTTTGGCCATCGCTTCTTCTCCCACTCCTTTTAGACCTAGTAGTCGACACTCCAAGATGTCTACCTCCTCAACCAGATCTTCTGTCTTAACAGAAAGGATCAAAACTACACCGGAATGTACCAGCATACTACATCTTCGGCCGCAACTTCTCCTCTGTCACTCTATATCCAAGATCAACATTCGGAGCCAAAACACAAAAACCTTCGGAACCCCGAAACCAATCACTTTTCCAGCTCTATCCACCCTAGTAGGAAAAGAACCCGAACGTCTCTTGTGTCCAGTCAGAGCTCTACGCTTCTACCTAGCCCAGACACGTCATGAGGACATCCGACGAGGAAGAAACCAACTTTTTCTTCCAGTTGATCCCCAATCTGGCGAAACATCAGCAGCCATGGTATCAAGATGGATTAGGAAAACAATCGAGGCATATGAGAAAACCCAAAATGAGAGCATGAGAGGGACGTCTCACGAACTGAGAGCTGTCTCCACATCATGGGCCCACCACAACGCCATTCGAATAAAAGAAATTCTAGCAGCAGCATCATGGCGCCATCAATCCCTCCCACTACCTGAGGGACATGTCAAGAGACGAATCAGGACTACCCCGGCTGGGACCAATCATCGCAGCCAGAACTGTGGTCAACCCCCCATTAAGCACTCAGAACACAGAAGCAAGCCATCCATGAAGGAAGCAAGCCACCCAGATGGAAGCAAGCCATCCAGAAGGAAGCAAGACCCAAACAACGGCCCTTTTCAGGGCCACCAAACCCTACGAAAGAGGTCCAAGTTCCTGTTCTCACCTGTTCTGAATAAAGTGCAATTTTTTCTCTTCCAGACAAAAAATTTTTTAGGGAACGCCTGCTTGCATCCCGGGGCACTCGTCAGGGCGGTGCCTGCCTTTAAACTTTGACGTGGTCTGCTGATAATGCTAAATTATCTGGTTAAGATGTTTTGGCAACAAAGAACATTTTGCCGGCCCCCAGCCAGGCCGGCTAAAAATGGTTTCTTTGCTGTGAAAGTACTGTACCTGGCAATTTTAGCATTGCTGTCTCAGTGATGCTGTTGGTTGCTTGAGACTTGAATGGCCGCCTCAGTCACCCCACCACGCATGCGCGGGCGTGGTCCTCCCATATAAGCTGGCGGCTACGAGGGCTCGCCATCCCTTTGTCTCAAGCCGCCGTGACGGCTCGTTCTGTTGGTTCTCCTCTCTTTTCGTCCGCAGCCTCCAACCCCAATCCTCCTTTCCGGATCTCCGCTGCCCAATGGATGTCTCCGGCTCCCTGTTACCAATCTACTCCCTCTCCTGGCTTTCGCCCGTTGCAGCCTTTCGTCTACCCGACGTCGCCATTGAGTCCGTGCTTCGCACTTCTGCGGGTTTTAGGGCCGTCACCAGTCGGACCATAGCTGGGACGGTGTTTTTTCCTCGGTAGTGCGCCACCGTTATTTCTCACCTGTCATCTTGCACCCGATGCTGCTGGAACGTCTCCCGCCCGGTTGCCTGCCTCTACTCTCGTCTGACACCACGCTCCTATTGGACCCAGATCACGTGACAGTAATCTACCGCTGCTCTCCGCCCGTCTCCGGTCTGCCCATAGCCGGGACGGTGCTGTCGAGCCGGCATCATTACCTGCCCCTGTAAGCAGTCGAAGACACCACCGCATCTACCCTCCAGAGGATGCCATGATGAACTGGACCATCTGACGATAGCCTCCTGATCTCCCTCGCCGTCTCTCGGCCGCCATGTCTCGACAGCTACTGTCCGCTCCCTGGCCTGTCTCCGGTCTGACCATAGCCGGGACGTTGCCGTCGAGTCGGTTTCTTTCCTACTCCTCTTCTTGCAGTCAAAGATTCCTCCTCATCAGGCCGCCTGTGGATACTATGGTGCTTTGGACCGCCCGATGTTAGCCTCCACCTCAAGCTCCCTCACCGTCTTTCGTCCGCCTTGCCAAGCCTATAGCTTGTTACGGCAGTAACTGTCCGCTCCCCTGGCCCGCCTCCGGTCTGCCCATAGCCGGGACATTGCCGTCGAGCCGGATTTTTTATCTGCCTCTCTCCCTGCAATAGTAGACTCCACCTCATCAGCCCATCTGTGAATGCTACGAAGAACTGGACCATATGACGACAGCCTCCGCTTCGGCCCCCCGCTGTCTTTCGTCCGCCATGCCTCGGCAGTAGCTTTCCGCTCCTGGCCCGTCTCCGGTCTGCCCATAGCCGGGACGTCGCCTCCGAGCTGGATTTGTTACTTTTCTTCCCTTCTCGAACAACTGTAGCCCTTGCCTCGCCAAGACCACTCGGAATAACCATTGAGAACTGGTCCACCCATCAAGAAGACCAGTTGGACTGACCGTTGTGAGCTGGATCATCTATGAACGGCCCCTGCTCCGGTTCTTCTGCCATCCTTCGTCCGCCAGGCCAAGCCAACAGCCCTCCGCATACCGGTCCCCACCGCTATGCCGACACTATTACTAGCCTTCCGCTCTTAAAGTTCTAACGACCCTGTGCACCAGTCCATTGGAATGACAGTTATGATGTGAATCGCCCATCAACGGCCCCTGCCTCGACCCTCACGCCGTCCTTCGTCACCACCACACCAGGTGAGTGGCTTCCCACTCCTCGGCCCGTCTCCGGTCTGCCCATAGCTGGGACGTTGCCGTCGTGTTGGTTTGCCACTAGCCTCGCCTCTTCAATCCTGCTGAAGGTCGTCCGTCCTGACTCACCTCACTGTGGTAGCCGCTGTGAATAGGAACATCCATTACCCTGCTCTCCGCCTACCCCCCCCCCTCGCCATCTTTCGTCCGTCACCACACGGACACTCAATCCGCCTCCACTACCCATTACCACGCCATCACCGGGAAGCCGGGATCGCTTCTCATTCTACTCCTGTCGCCACCGTCCTTCAGCCGCCTCCAGTCTGCCCGTAGCCGGGACGTCGTTATTGGACTAGGTCAACTGGTTGGGCTCCGTACCTCGCTCATCACCAGCCCTTCTGCCACTCCCCCGGCCATCTTTCACCGGTCCCGTTGCTACCTTTGGACCGCCCTGCCTGCCCTGGCTTCCCGCCACCTCATCGATTTTCTGACGCTTCTTTCATCCTCTACCGTCCCCATCTGCTACTAGCCTCCTTTCCGGTGTTCCTTCCACACCTCTTCGCGTCTCAGGCTCACCCCGCTGGAAGGGCTTTCTCTTCCCATGGGCTACCCTACACCGCCTTTTCCTCCGCTGGCCACCGCTGCACATAGCACCGAAAGACGGCCGCATCCCTCCTCTCACGCCCATTCCCTGCCGCGTCTTTCGTCCGGCCATTGCTCCCCACCCATGGGGTTTTTCTTCCGGCTAAACGCCCCTCCTGAACACCTCTTTACATGCCCACTACAAGTCTCCGCGTTCAAGTCTCATTATCACCGGGATTTTCTACCCTTCCAGCTGAAGACAACGGATTCTTTCGTCCGCCACG